>MIQA02024358.1:0-37685 GCA_001887855.2 Sclerospora graminicola
GCATTTGTGATCCAATCAATGATTGCAATTGGCTTACGTGTATCAATCAATCAGTGACCTCAGATAATTGCAATCACGGCAAAATTAAATAATTATTTTCCTATTTAGCCTGAGTGCGGTTGGGAATCAGGGTTCTAATCAATTCCTTCTTTCCGCTCCTTTGAGTATTCTTAAACTTTGCTAACTAGTTCACTAGTAGCACCCATGGCGGAGGTTCCCCTGGTTTTGATCCCCCTTGGGTGCTGCATCCGACTCCGCGTGATCTCATCTAATTTGATAGCACCCCCTTTAATGTCCAGTGACCTCGCACTGACTCCGTAAATTAGGTACTGTATTGTATCAGCTGCTATAAGTAAAATTGCATACCGGTAAGCTGTTGCCGTCTCCACCATGTCTCAAAATATCAACGCTCCAGCACCTGTTACGCCAAAGCGCAACTGCAAGAAGGCCGTTCGGACGCCGGTAATGGAGGCAGAAAAGCGGCCTTCAAAACTGACTTATTAAGAGGTGAACTTTCGATTTGCGCTCAAAGCTGGTGGTATGCATATGAGCATAGGCCAGGTGGACAGCGCAAATGCAAGCGAGGCGGATCTTGTGATACAGACATGTATGTTTTGTTCTCAGTCCCCGATTCGTTGCTTTTGGTCCCCAATTCGTAACTGTCCTTAACTATAAAGACTCCGTCGAGGATATGGCAGAAGCGGTCGTCTCCGAAGCAGTCGAAATCTTTCCTTCGGAAGACAGGAGCAGTTAGATGACTTTCACAAAGACACTAGCAGCGACAGGATTTGCTGGGTGATTGATTGGATCAACGCAGTATGAGTTTATCCTCGTCCGCATGATGGTGACTGTGATAAGCGCGGTAACCAATGGCTCGCCGCTAATATCAAGACATCCTTGTCGGACCCCCAACCATAAGTGAGAGTTGGCCGTTTAGTAAAAATTGCTTCGTATTACCTGCATCACTTGGTTAAAAAATCGAATCGTCTCAAGACGGTTAGTAAAGAGGAGCGGTACACCGTAACTATAAGCAGCAGGCCACGGGATAACACCAGGGTCCATTAAAGATGACATGAATGGACAGTTGACACTATCGCGAAAATCGAACGCTGTGCGTTGGAAGTTACCCTAGGTTTACCACAGGTATCGACAGCCGAGGTATTAGGTAGTGTTGCTCAACTGATGTTGTATAGGGCACCGAAGGAATATGAACTCGTGGGACAAGTGCACGCATCATCCATGGGCATACAGTAACAGTAGCACGTGTGAGGGGGCGGGATCTACTGAGATGACATCCATTAAATGCATGCCCATGGTCACGACAACCTTCTTACAAGATACCACAAGATTTGGATGGTGTTAAAAACCTTGAACCATTTGAAACTTGGATGACGGGTGCAACGAGAACGACGCAGGCCCAAAGCACATATTTTGGATTTTTTTGGACACGTGGGATATACATTGTGGAAGCGACTACATGAATCACAACATTGGACTGGAGATAAAGTCGTAGCTGGGACATTGCTGTGGAAGGCGCGCCTCTGTGTGGCGAGTTGTTTGATTGGATCGGATCAGCGTGAATGTTAAGAAGAAATGGTGACGCTGTGTAGCTTTGGACTTGCCTTGTCATGTGCACGACAAGATCGCACGGAACCGAACGCACGGGTGGATACGAAGGTGATAGGAAACCGGCTCCAGATTAGCTTTGACAGCAACACTAAATCAAAAAGGGCGCAAGCCAAGATGAAAGTGATATAGGTCTTGAACGCCAACTTTTTCTTAGCTTGATCTTTTAAACCATATGGTGATCTTCTTTTGTGACGACATGAACCAACGTCCAAACGATGAAACTTTACCGGTACACGCACCTACCTTCGATCATGTGTAAAATGTTCGATACGTCAGACAACACATTATTTATTGTGCAGTAAAGAAACATTCAATGGTGTTTCAGACCTCACACGGTGGTTTGTTGATGCGGCATTCAGTTCTTTAGCAATGCTAATCCCAACTGGTGCAAAATAGCCGATCGGAGTACATGTACGTGCTAACCAAGTGACGAGACAGCAACCCACTCGGACCTTTTATTAGTAATATAGTCCAATCTTTATAGCAGCAAATCACAAAAAGGGATATCGAAATCAATATGTTCTCAATTGCCTCGTTTCTGGGAAGAGTGTGGGCCTATCTCAGTGCCCAGCCGCACGCAAATGTGATGGGGCTCATTTTGTGCACTTGTCTCACGTCCCTTGGAGCAACGCTATGTGTCTAACGGTGTACATTCTCCCTCGTCGTCAAGAACTTTCCGGCGAAACGTCGTACACGACTTTTCCGTCACCAAACTCAGAGATCATGCGTAAGACAAGGATATCCATGTAAAAATATGGTCATGGTTCATTACGTAACGAGGAATCATATAAAACGCATGAATCCTACGGCAGTAATGCCTTACGATACTTCATACACGCTCTCCCTAACGGAGCGCGGCTGTTCATAAATAGGCTGAAAGAGCAAGGAAACTCAAGGTATCGACGCCCGAGTATCTGTAGTCTGTTCTTAGACAACCTGGCGGCGCCATGGAAGCGACGGCTTCCGAAACACATGGCACACGGCATCTTCCGTGCGACTTCGCAGACTTGACGCTTGCTCGGAAAACTTCTCCACGTCTTTATTGCTGTAAAAAAGCTTCGGCACCTGGTCATCTGGTAACGTTGGGATCGTGCGGACCAGGACATTGCCAAAAAACGAGACATGGCGTTGCTCACCCGCCACCTCATCTTCCTCTGTCTTCACAGGGAGGTTCTTCATGCGACGCACGTCCTTCTTTAAGGTCAACTGGTAGAATGCCGAGACCCACTGAGCTTGATCAGCACGACTAAATACGCGACAGAGCAATTCGCGGCCGTCGGCAAACTTGAATTCAACGCCAAAGTCGTATTTAGAAGACAAGCGACCACTGACAAGCTCTAGCGTGTCCACAACATTGCGGCGATAGCAAGCATCATGTTTGTTGTAGAAAAGAAGAAGCTCTGAATTGGTTAAAACCAAAAAGCGCGTGCTCCATGTCAACACGTGAGGGCGCTTGATGCGCGCGTAGCCTTCGCAGTAGACAGAGGACGAGTCATTGGCCTTGTTCAGACTAAACCGGCGGTTCTTGGCATTGGAGACGGCTGCAGCTGCTGTGGACGTTGAAGGTGTGAGGCTTGCGTATCGTCGACGCATGTTGACACTGCTACGGGTCATTTTTTGCTTGAGGCTTCCTGGGCGGGTGTGGCACGCAGATATTTTTGAAAAGTGAGTGTAAAACGAGTGGCAAACGACGAAAAGCTCTGAATGGAATGGACTTTTATGCAACCTTGTCTCAAATGTAGTCCACACCAATTTTGAGACACATCACCGAGCTCCTATTTATTGGAACGTCCTTATACTCACACCGAGAGGGTTGCTTGCACATTGAAGTACATCTACTTAAGTACACGTGAGTCTATATTTTGTCGTTAGTGTGATACAGGCGCCATGTGGGTCACGAGCCACACGCTGGCGTGAGAAAGTTGATACTGTTTAAGAGCACGTTTGGCTATCTTGGTACCCGCTCCATGCGGCGTAAATATTGCTGACGTTAACAGCTAAGAACCTACCCATGCATAAAACGGAGTAGTATGATCTTGGAAATCAGATTGAGGTACAACGGATCACTCGACAACACTTCGAAGTATATATTAAGCTTCGAAGTATCTGCTAATCAAAGTCATCTTTTTCGTTCATCTGTAAATCATATGTACCAGTTCATGTTGCCCACAGAATACTGTAGTATAGGGACTACCGGTAAGTTGAACCTTGAAGAAAAATCACGCAAATACGTCAAGGTCCTAAAACAGATTGAGTTCAATTTTGCTCCTCAATCTCCTAGTTACCACAAGTGGGAGCGTTCCTGGACAGTGGTGGACTGTAACGAAACTTCAATTCGCTTTCCACTTTAAGATTGTGGACGATAATCACGTGCAGCATGTATTATTTGTCCGTTGTGGCCAGTGAAAAGTTCGTATTGCACACATTACTGGTCTCATTTATTGACGAATTTGTAATCAAACAGTATGTCGCCGGTACCACCGGTAAGTACCGGTACATGTACACAGCTGATTTTTATATTGGCTAATTCACCCATCAAACAGCAGTTTCCTCGCGTCATTTTATTGACTTGACCACAGTCCTCTTGATTACGTTCTGTCGTCATGCTTGGCAGCCACCTCCATTCCCCTTCGCGTCTCCTCCGTCGAGCAGACAGTCAAAAGCACCTCCGGTGGCGATAACGCCTTTCATGATTCCCCAGCAAGCCGACTGACTGCAAGAGCAGCAAGGCCAAGTGTGTGTAAAGATCAACCGATACGAAGTGAGGTCGTCATGATATATTACTCTCGTAACTTTGAAGGTTTTGAGCGAGCCGCTTGGCTGTCGTATCTTTCACTATCCGCTAGTTTCCTATCATTGGTAAAAGTAAGATGTATCATTCTTGTCACCATGTCAGCGATGACGGACGTGTAGTCACCACACTTACGAAGCACTACTAGCACGGCACGTCAGTGTTTCAGGTACAAAGGGCGTTACATATTTGTCAAGCCACTAAGCCTTACCATACAATGACATCTCTATCTCCCACATTATATATAGTTAGTGCCACTTTGAAACCGCTTCGTACATTGTGAATCCCGCGCGGGACATTGGCAGGTGCTGAGATATTTAGTTTTTGTGAGACAGCGTAGAACCTAAACAAGCCGTACGCTGCGTCAGACGCGGAAGCTGCAGACGCGTATCTATCGACTTTAGCACGAACACCGGAAGCCAACGTTTCATGCCTTTTGTAACTGCCAATGTATTGTCCACTAAAGCCATGATTACGTACATTAACACTTCGACTGAGCTCTACCGGTACTGTAGTGATGTGATTACCGGTAATCCGATCTTTAACCTTTTGGATACACAGAACCGAGGGATTTGCAAGAATGAGATCCTGATATACACTCCACGTCCTGATTTTTTTATCGTGACAGCACTATAGTAGGCCCACCTGAGTTTCATTTTAATATTCGCTTGTCAAGCCTCAGTCTTCACCGTCTCCCTCACTTTCTCGTCAGAATGAAGTTCGCTACCATGTTCACCTCTGCCTTGGTTGCAGTTGCGTGTCTATACCAGTCGACGACTGCCGAAGACCAAGTATCGATTCACCTCCGCGTGAACCAAGAACAGACCCCTGGTGGAGCTATTTGCTACACGGCCTGTAAAGATGGCGAATACTGCCCACGCGGTGATACAACGTGTCGTGCACCCACGACTGGTACCACCGAGTGCTTCAACCCCGCCACGAGCCTCTTCATCCCCAAATGCGACGCGGGCTTTAAATGCCTAAAAGGCAGGTGCCAGTACGCGTAAATGAGGTCCTCAGCTCCCTTTTAAAATGTAGTATGTTGCTATCCTCCAATTGTCAATACTGAACCACTTTGGGTCAAATATAACCATTACGTCATACCCTTGTCAAGTCTACCACATAATATTTGTCTATTCCATTTCTATTCATGTGTTTCTAACTTCACAAATCTATTTATGGCGATGCGCGCAGAGCCATCGCGTGCGTTTCCTCACGTGTTGCACTTGATTCGGATGTTCATGTTGATTGGCTTGATCGGCAATCGGGACATGGAAATGCCAGGGTGCCGTCACTTGGGGGACGCGCGAAAACGGTCGAGGATGGAACAAGTGGATCGATTCGATGGGCTTCTTCATGTCATCTCGAGAGCCTTCCTTCTCTTCATGTTTGAGCTCAATATTGACGGTCGTCATATCTTTCCAACGCGACACGAGATCCATTGAGATCAAAGGAGCTTCGCCATCTCCACCACTCCGCTTGCCATTCGTTTGAGGCCGAGAACTCGCGCACGTACTCGTGTAGCCATTCAGGAGAGCAAACACATGATCTCGTCCTTGATCATTCGTCACTACACGCCCTTTGTCTCCCAGTAAGACACTGGCGTATAACCAAAAGATATCATCCGATAAAAAGTCGGTCCGACAGCTATAAATCATGTCTTGCTCATACCAGCGAGCAAGAATCACCTTTTCTTCCGCCGTGCGCTCCCGAGTAACAAATTTACCTTGACGACGCATGGCTTTATGATATTTCGTGCGAATGCGGACGACAAACTTGTCCGCCAGATACGACGCGGGCATGGTAATGCTCACCAAGTGGCCTTGCGTCTGCAAATCTTTCGCGACGGCATCGACCTGGTCTAAACGATACGTTCCTGCTCCAAAATTCTGATTCATGTATGCAATATTGGGCCCATCCAGCACATAGTGTCGTAACTGATCGTTTTTGATGTGGTCCACTCGACATTTCAGCAAGAAAGTCTCCTGTCGATGCATTAACCAGTCCCGAAAGGGCTCTAAAAATTCCTTGACTGGATTTTGAGGCGATACTTTGCTACGACGAGATTCAATCGCAGTTAACATCTGAGTACGTTCAGCGTTCGTCATCTTTTGCTTGTTCAAAGCATGTCCACAACATGGACACTGCAGCTTCATGTGTCCATCACTTGGCACAGGCTTTACAATAAATCCAGTGTCTTGAAACGCGTGCGTGAGGAGCTTGGCATTAGCTGGAGATACCTCTCGACACGTCAATTGCAAATCATGCAGCAACGTCGCCATTTGTGAATGAAAGACCACGGCACTCGCTTCCCTCTCTGGCAACGTAGTCAGCTTGTTCCTCACTTGTTCATTGTTTTTCAAACATGCAATCACCATCTGTATCAGCACGTCTTCCATGGCACTTGTCCACTCGACATCATCTTGTTTCAATTCCTGCCATTTCGAATACGCACTCGGGAACTTGCCATGTCTACACTCATGCTCCAGCAGCGGACTCACGGTTCGAAAATGCAGCTTGAGTTCTCTGTCTTTGCTTGCTTTCTTTTCTCTCCTCACTGCTCGTCTCAACTTGTTAATCAATGCCCAAGCTGCCTCGGTATCTCCTCCTGCTAAATGGAGCTTGATAATCGACCCAAACACAGCTTCATTCAGCGATTTGCCGAGTTCAAACGGTTTGTTCTCATCTTCAAAGAGCTTGTGGTCAAAATACTGTAGCACTTGCCGTCGAAATTCATCCGGAAGATTAATTTTCTCTGCTTCTTGAGCGCAATGAAAGTAAAACGAATCCACTGCTTGACGCGCAGCTGCAGCTTTCAGCGTCTTGTTCTGCACTTCACTCTGCAGCATTGGCAACACGTCAATCAGCGGCATTTTCTGCTGTACAACGTAGTGATGCACGTTAAACCTCGACTTTCGAATTGGCTGTTGCTTGTTCACATCGTTCGAAGTCTCTTTTAGACTCTCCACTGCGCTAGAAAATCGCATACGACGACGAACAAAACGATCGAGTTTTAATGACTCAATAGCAGCTGAAGTAGCATGGTGAGTTGCTGTGTATAGAGAGCCATTCGGCCGCCAAACGCGGCGCATGGCCGCGAGTGTTTGCATGATTGATTGAATGAATGGCTAGATAATGGTGGAATTCGATTGGATGAAATGGAGCATATGTTATTATCGCGTCGGACTGGAAAAGAGAACGAAAGTTCTCTATTAGAGAATGAAACGTACCCGGCTTGCGAAAGTTCTCTTGCGAAAGTTCTCTTGCAAAAGTTCTCTTGCGAAAGTTCTCTTGCGAAAGTTCTCTTGCGAAAGTTCTTTCTCTTTCGAAAGTTCTCTTTCGAAAGTTCTCTAAAAAGGGCAAGCCAAAGCACCTAATCGAGGTTAGGTTTGAGGTATCTCGCACGTATCTCAACACGAGGAGGCGCAATTGAGATACAAAGCGCAAAAGGCAGCCCATAGTCAAGCTTATCGGACGCAAGCTATCTGGAGATCAAGCGATTGAAATCGCGGCCCTAACATGGATTGCTGCTCGAGGCTATAAACGACGTTGTGTTTGCATCATGGGCGTGCGCACTGCTTTCAAAATTATTAACTCACCACGGTTCGACGAGATGCTCGACAATACAGAGTCACGGTAACCCAACTACGAATTCTAGCGGAGAAATTACATCTTCCCGCTGGTGGTATCTATACGGACGAGCGTGATCACGTCTCTCGTATGCCGCCAACTATCCGAAGCTTGCAAGCTCCTTACCATTACGCACGAATTTGGACGTTCTACGGCTGCGTGCAGTCGCATCATCAAAGCTACTGTCGCGTTACTCTACGTTCGCCACCGCAGTCTACTGTACATCAATGACGCCATCGTGAGAGCGGGAATCGATCGTTATTGTCATGCCATTCACGTTGCGGGAGCGCCACTTCGAAGTTGTTGGGGATTCATTGATTGTACAAGACAGTATGTTGCGCGACCACGGTTTGTCAGGATCCTGCGTCACAGTATGGGGATTACAAAGAGCACTGTTCAATGGGCACCCTCGACGTCATTGTTTCAATTGCCAATCCGTGCAAGCCCCGGACGGGATAGTCGTCAGTGTGTTCGGTCCAATCGAAGGTCGTTGTCACGACTCCACAGTTCTCAACGCTAGTGGCCTCCTTGAAATGATAGAAGCCGATACAAATGGACTCTTCATTTGCAAAGTTATCTACGGTGATCCATCATACGGATCAAGTACACCTTTTTTCAGTCATTTGCACCAAAGCCGCAATCATTTGCACCTCGCTTCAATGTTTTGTATCATGATATACCGAAAATGATACACTGCAAAACTTGATATTAAGATAAAATACATATTTTATTAAAATGATGCCGACCAATACAGACCATTACTGTACAGTTGTTTACGATCGACGATGCTTAGGTGCCTGGAGGGCCCGAGAAGAAATGTTAAGGTCCATGGTCGCAGAGGCGTTGGGAGAAGATCTTCGCCTTATTCTTCCCCGTTCTGGACGTAAATTGGAGCGTGTTGACCGCATTGCGAATGTATTGGATGTGTGTTACGCATGACAAACACCACGAGCAATTGCGGCATCTCTTTCATGCAGCCATCACCATACAAGCACGAACCCTTGACAGTCCGTTTCATAAACACAATGTAAAAGAACGACGCGAACGAGTTGCAGAACTGAAACACAAACACTTTAATGGCCAAGTAATTTTCGTACTCAGCGTCTGCTCGATGGTTTTCGACATCGTTTAATTTCCGAGCTACCAGTCGATACACAATGTTTAAGACGAGGATCTGAATCGTGTTAACAGCGATCACCGCGAGCATCAAAGGTGTTCAGTATTTCACGTCAATATTGTATAATTTGTTGCCATCGTTAATTAGAGCCCCATTAATGCCACAAGGCCAATGACGGCCATAATGGATACATAAAAACCAACGACGACGCATAGCTCGACTCTCGTACGTTAATTCTTCACTATCAGTGACGGGATGGTAGCTCTTGATGCCTTTAATCTGTGGACGATATCGAAACGTTGGAGAGGGAGGCCATGACAGCCCCAAATCGAGCCCAGGAGTCCGTTTTTTTCGCTTCCAAAACTCGGAAAACATGATCAGCAACATCACAACGAAAATACCAAAGGCCGTGAGGACATAGCCTCTTTTACTATCGTCTTTGTCTTCTTTTCCGTGTACACGAACGTACAAATGCCTGCACGCGATGGACAGATCAGGATCTTAGTATAAAACCCGAGTCATGCAAAGTACCTCCAAAGTACAACCGAATCTTGTGCAGTGACTGGTACATTGCTTTCATATTGAGAGCCCACGACGCACGGAAATCATCGAGTGCTGCCTCGTCATGCAGTACAAACATCTCGTTCGTGAGGAAAACTGCTTCTTCCAGTGCATCGAGATTCAAATGACGTTCGACAATCCCCGCTGGTTTGCGAAGTATTTTGCAAAAGGAACGATTAAACTATGCGCCGTGGTACAGAGCAACTATGCGCCGTGGTACAGAGCAACTATGCGCCAATGGTACCTACAGCTCCACCGAATCGCTCTGGACCTAATGCATCGAAATACGCGATACGTTACCTTATGGATAAGTAAATGGTGACATACCGACTGTTGCGGGAGTGGTACCGCTCACTAGTGGGGTGGATCTCTACCAGACACAGCGTTTGATAATGCGAGATGTTCCGCTCAAGGTTTGCAGTGGAAACATTTGCAGTGTTTTGATTTGAAAACCTTTTTGCTTTTCAGTAAGAAAGCACGTCGAAGGCCTGGCGGTGTACAATATGTCACCAAGTCAGCAAGCAGCAACTACTGTACATGCATATGTATGTTGTATCACTTATACATGACTGACTTATTCTTTGTGCACCCTATTCAGTTTATTAAGGCTGCTGACTTGCGTACCAGGTCCGTCACTTTTCTAAGCTGGCGACTATTTTGTTCTCGATACATTGTACACTAGTATGATAAAACTTCTCAAATATAATATATAGTGAAACATAAAAATATAAGAGTCACCGGTGCAATTCATTGAGGCGACATGCAAATGATTGCGGGTTTGGTGCAAATGACTGAAAAAAGGTGTACATTTGTGACGTCTGCCGCTGTCCACACCCATCCTAAAATCCAAGTCTCAATACTCGAATGAGCTCGGTACGCGAGAGCGTTGAATGGCGGTTTGGGCGTGTGAAAACATTATGGAAATTCATCAATAGACAAGAACCTGTGGAAAAGAACTTTTTAGTTGCGGTTGTCTTGACCGACTGTTACACATGCGTACAACCGTTAGGCAACCAGATCTCGATGTATTCTGATTTACTACCTCCGACTCTGGATGAGTATCTGTGTTTAATATAGTCTACGACGCCAGCCTCTGATTATGCAGAATTCTCAGAACAATATCCTGCATCATCTTCTCCCTCTCACTGTCTGCATTGATGCATCGTTCCTCCATTGCTAGTTCGTGATCACGTCGACGCCCTGCTTCTTCAGCTTCGTGCTTATGCTGGTATGCTGATTGCCCACGCTGATGTTTGCACTGTAGTTCCGCCTGCTCGTGCTTAAAGTCGAACTTTTGCAGCTCAAGCATAATCATGCGCTGGTGGTCTTCACCCATCGTTGAGATTGCATTTGCGAGTGCGTCCGACATTGCCCCAAACTGATTCACTTTCAACGTCTTGTTGAAATCGACTTAGTAGTGTTTCTTGTAGGACGAGGGGTTGAAGCAGAAGCTTCCGTTCGAAGTTGACCGTGTGTCAAAATCTTCCCCAGTGTCCTCGTTGTTTACTTGCCCTTCCCCATAATCGTCGCCCGACCCTTCGCTTGCGTCCATCGCCAAACGCTTTAGAACCTCTCCTGATTTTACCATAACCGTAGCCTTTGCATTCTTTTGAGATCTCTCGTGAGCCAGGTGCTCGTTCCAGTCGTACGTTAAGGTAACAATCTGCTGCAAAAGAATCCTTCTTCCACGAAACTCTTCGGTAGTGCCTGATTGACGTAATGACTTGCATTGATCCACTCGATACCTCTCCACCAGGGTGTTGAAAAGTGAACGTAGCGCGCGACCGCCTTTTTTGACTCCGAACGTTGTTTGTTGAGTACAATGGGAAGAAATTTCGGTGAAAAATGTCATAAATCCACCTGCCGTTCCTGCTGGAGCTCGCCAAGGACGGAACGCGTTCACAACACGCGCCAAGACAATATCATCCACAGCAGCAAATATTTTTTGCGCACCTCGCCGGATTGTATAGGAAATAGATGTGCGGAACTCTCAGCGGCCTTGAAAGCTCCATGAGTGAGTTAATCAAAGCTGACCTGGATTTAGAATTAGCCGAAGCTGACCTGGACGGGAAACCAGGTCGACCCTGGGACAGCCGGATGGAATCCTTTTCGAATGAAATTGTTGGAACGTCGGAGGTGGATGGCGCCGCTAACTCAGTGGAGACCCCTTCTGCGGAAGATAATGGACTGACCGGAAGTGACGTTGAGGCCGCTCACCATACGTTTGGGGATTTGAAGAAGGTGAAAAATAAATATCGTCAGCCTTTTTTTCATCTTCTTGTCGCGGCACATCGTCGGCTTCCATGGTTTGGGCTGGGATTAGTAGGAAGTGCTTACGATAAAGTGCTCAAAACTGACTACTCGTCGGTGCTAATTACGATTCTATTTGAGCTCGAAGTGAGATCTGGCGAAACGACTTTTTTGGCCTTTTTCAGTTGAGTTCCAAATTGCAGAAACATGTGTATCTCAAACTGAAAATCAATTTGAGTGAGCTTCGAAAGTTCTCTGATAATAGGTATCCATGATGCGTAGTTCAGAACTGAAAAAAATAGCAGAAGAACATAGTATCAACTGTTGGAATCTGGATATGGTTTTTGGTGAAGACGAAAAGTATGGGACAAAATCACAGTGGATTATTGCACACAAAATTTGAGTAACGTAAACCAGCAGTTTATTACTGACTTTTGGACTCCTAAGGAAAACCCCTCTATGATAGGTAGAAATTCGATTTGAGCGCATGTAAAAGATACAACAAGAAGATTAAACCAAGCCCTTTCTATTACTCACGTCAGTTTTACTAAATATTCATGTATCACATCGTTTCGATGAAATGTATGCATGAAACACCTTGCATCAATGTATTGCCGGTCACGTTTTTGTCACTGAAGAGGGTGGTACATTGGTCTGTACCATGATGAGCGCGGACCTTCTTCAGATAAGGCTGCGCCACTTTGCCTCATGGCTTTTAGATTCATCATTTCTTCCAATTAGTAAAAAAACCCGCCGATAAGTGTATTCATTCCGCGCGCAAGATCATTTTGCACTGCATTGAGTTTACCCATAATGATTCCTTCACAACAGCAGTATACACAAATTGAGTACACACTGCTCGATCCAATCCGGCAGGAAACTGCTGCAAATTTCAATCAGATAATCCGATCCATTACATCCCATATTTACGGGACATGAATTCCCCATCCCCCTCTCATAGCTCTAGATTGCTTCCAGATTAGCTTAAGATTCCCATAAACGTACACCCGTCAAAAGCATTCTAATGCGTATGTTAAAGATCCCAAGGAGTTTGTACGCCCTAACAAACACCAACGAGCGCAGTTGTAGTCGATCTAGCTAACTAGGGATATATTGTTCCGGGTCAAAACCGGAGTCGTAGCCCATTTTGCCTTCAGCATGCCGAATGCATCCTACCCTGGAAGATCGCATAGCCTTCAGCTGGGGAACGGAAAATTTCTAAGTGATTCCAGATCCTTGGGATTAACTTCCAGCCCGTTAATTGACACAGTATGATCTAAATAGACGACTTTATGTTTCCCCAACGATGGACAGGCTCCAACGTTCACAGATCGATACCATCGAGTAGTTGTTAGACATTTTTGCACAATGCTGGCTGTCATCATTTAGCGCCTCGGATGCGTCCACTCGGCGCTTTTTACTTTTTGCGCTTGCCTTCCTCTCATTCTCCTTCTCTCCCACTCCTCCGCAGCCTTCTTCTTCTCGTTATTTTCTTCGTCCTGGCCCTTTTAGCTTTGGGTGCATCCTCCTCACACGTTTCCTCTACCGTACGTCTTGCTCGACACCGTCACGTCCGCATCGGCATTATATCATATACTGTAAAACCTGTATTAGAACTCCACTGCGGTTATCACTTTAACCCCACCCAAACGTGGGGTTATATTCGAGGGGGGGCTATTTGGTTAAAAAAGCTGCGTTTAAGGAATACGGTAGGTACTACTGTAATTAAAACGAAAGCTCAGACATTGACTGGTTAAGACCATTGCTTCAATTTTCGGGCACAATCGCAAAAACACCCCCGCATTTTACAAATATGGTGGATTTTACAAATATATAGTGTTTAAACAGTTTAAGTCATTCCCTCCACCGCATGTTACGCGCGAGCTACCGCAGTTTCGTAAATTTGTCCGTGGGGGCTATCTACTCAATAACTGCGACCATATTGCTAAGATGATTACCTTGGCGCACGAAGACAAGATCAGTTATACCGAACGGATTGGGTGAAAGTTGCGCGCATGTTTGGATATCGCCATGTTGAAGGCTTCCATCTTCTCGTGCATGATTTACCGCTTGGTAATGACGAGAGCAAGGCCAAAAGGCAAATATTTCTTGAAGAATTGATGAAGTCTTGTGATTTCGAGCAGAATCTCAGTGGGGCCGAAGCAACACTTCTGACGATCTTTCCACCTTTAGCTATACATTTAAAGCTGTTAAGGAGCTCAAACTCGAGAAGGAAGATAAATTTCAGCCCTACATGATGCAGGTGCGTGCTGCATTGCCAACACCTGTGTATGCTAACAAAACGCGTGCTGATAAACCACACAATGATGCTATGGTTGATTACCAAAACCGATCTGAGAAGCATTATGCGCGCTGGAAACGGGTGATTAAGTACTGAGAATGAAGGCTTGGTACGTTGAGCACTATTTTATACTGATTCCCTTTTTCACGCTGCACTTCGCAGGCATGTGCTTCTAAAGAATCAAATCCTCGTGCGCAAAGTCGAGCTTGTACTCGTTGTTATCGTCGATGTCCGTGTCGCTGTCGTCTCCTTCAACCAGCCGAAATTGCGTTAGCGAGTCAGAAACGTCTCTCTTATAAATGAGACGTTGGAAATGTAGACCGTACCCTTCATGACGCCATAGCGCCAAGTCCGCATTTTCGACAAGAAAACAGCTGCGGAAGCTGCGACGGACCGACGGTTCGCCAATCTGGGACCACGCGGCCTTGATCCAGCCAACGACCGTGGAAAGCGAGGGAGGGCGCATATTGCCGCCGGTCGTGAATGAGTGGGGGCCATTCTCTTTCCAGTCACCTATATCATCGCTCAGACGATCCTTCAGTGGCTTGAACACGCTGTAGCCGCAAGGCTGAAGGTACGACGTCAGCCCACCGGGGATGACAGCATACAAAATATTCCGGCTCTGTAGATGCGTCTCGACCTTCTTGCTGATAGGTTGGTACAGTCGCCATGGATAGCTAATACGGCAGTCAAGCGAATCTTCTCGAAGCCAAATGACCTGACAGGTACGTCTGTCGCACCACGCACTTCCAGCGTTGTGTCCTTGTCGTGTTCGGCAAACACCGCCGTCTCGTTTATGTTGATGATGTTCTTTGCCTCAACCTTGTAGTCGCGGACAATTTTGTGCAGGTTCAAGATGATGCTGGCGCCACGTGTAGCGATGACGTCAGTGCTCAGCTTAGGGATGTTGCTTGTCTTGCGCAGGACTAGGTTGTGTCGGCGAAGAAAGCACTCGAGCCCGCCGGTCGATAGAGAGACTTGATGGCCACGGATCGGTCCGTAGCCTTATTCGCCTCCGTTGCGATCTTCTCTTTCTGCTCGACACTGTAGCGTTGGCGTCTCATGTTCAATGTGTAAATGAATGAAAGAGCACGCGTTGCCGTTGAATCCAATCACAGCACGCTATTGGTTGAACCCTAAAGTGTTCAGAGGATTCTAGAATTTTCCCTCATTTACTTTCAATAATTAAACCGATAGTTAATTTTATACACCGTACTGTAATTGAATGAAGTTCTATTTTTTGTTTTTTTATTTGAGGGATGGGGTTGCAGAATTAACCCCAGGTGGACCTGGGGTTCTGTTCAAGAGGGGCTCAAATCGAGGGATGGGGTTCTAATACAGGTTTTACAGTACTTGTTTCCGCCTTCACTACTTATTTGTCTCAATATTATCCTTCCGGGTTTAGTACACCGAAGAAACTATTTTCGTTTTAGATTTTGGGTGTACGTCGCATCGCCGCAGTAGCTCTCTACTCGAAGAATTTTTTTCTTTCTCGCCAGTACCTCAATCCGAGCGCCAGCACAGCAACCATCGCGAAGTCGCTGTCGTCCCACGCGCAGTTCATGTTAAACTTTGTTTCAGTGTAAAACCTTTATCGTTAATGGGGAGTCAGTCATTACATAATGATATGTAACCTAACGGAAGGGATTATTGCCAAGTTTCAACCCTTAAGTACTCTTTCTATATCTCAGCTGTCTTAGATCCAAGAATAGCTCGCGGGCATATGGAATCAAAAGAAGAAATCAAGGTCTAACTTGGGCTCTGTTGCTGACTTTTGGCGCTCTAAATTTGACAAAACTTAACCATCTAAGGTAATTGCCGAAACGGCAACATCTCAAGTATGTATAGACTCACTTATTCGGTTAGTGAGCCTATACATACTTAACGTGTTAGACGCTGGACTGCGCGATACCCATGTAAATCCCACTGACGTCTGGGACGCCACGTCTGAAGTAGTAATTAATGCATGATACCGAAGAGCATCTGTCTGCTTGCTTATTGTATCACTTGAAACAAATTTATCGTCACATGTCTTAATTCATCTCACAGATCAGCTGCATGGCCGGATCCTCTCGCACGACCCTTGACCGTCTGCACTCACCGTTGATCATCTTCGTAAGGAGACGAATTACCTCGGTCTAAGCTTGCTGGTTCCGGGCAGCACCGCTGACCGGACCCGACGTCGTTGCCGCGCACCACACTGACCCACATAGCCCACACTCAGAGACAACCTCCATTTTCACTGCTTTGGTGAGGTCGTCGTCGCTTTAGACCTCGCGCAGCGTGACAATCTCAGCTCGCAAGCTCGATCGATGATCCGGCAATAAACCGTGTAATTCGTCTGTTTAGCCCATCGCTGTACTTGAAGTGCATTATAAAGTAATTTGATTGGCTAAGATATTTTCGGCAATAATCCAAGTAATCAGCAATAATTTATTCCGTTACGCTAAGTTGAAATATCATAGTTCTATTTCAGACTTTATTGTCTGAAATGAAAATAGGATTATAATGTTTTATAATCTACAAGGAAACCCGATTCGGGTAGAATCCAAGAGGGGATCTAGTAATACGGTATTATTAGATCAGTTTTATATTACATTTTTGTATTTTTGTTTAGACTTAATTATAGTGATAAATTTTTGACCACCAAAAATATATTTACACTTAAATTTACCGTCTAGCAGCTTAGCCGTTCTTTGTGTATAAATATATCCTTATATGTATATAACTAAGATTAAATTCGGTATAGTTAATTTATTAATTAGAATTAATCTATTACATTTGTTCCAAAATTGCACGCTTCCTCATTGCAATTACAGTGTGTGCGTGTGACAGCATGCCTGTTACACCTGGTAGCACTTCGTGGCCCGTCTTAACGACCACTGTTTCGTTCCGCTGTACACCTAGCAGAGCGCTGGCATTAAGAGCCGCTCGCGTGAAAATGAGCTCAACCGATCGCCAGCAGCTGCAAGACTTAGAGAGGGAGGTCCTCACTTCACAGCGGGCGTGGTAATAAAAATGGCCAAGACCATGGGAGTCGATGTCATTTCCATGCTACGGGTTATAACCACGGAGGAGACGCTCGAGATATTGAATCGGTCTCGACGACACTATCTCGATCCCGAAGACGCGAGCCGCACCACCAATGGCGCGATCTCCACCATCAACGCCTACACCAAGCGGTTAGGTAGTGGAGGCTAAGATGCCGCCGTCCAAATTATGAACCCCATTTTGAGATGGTTCCCTGAGGTGGAAGATACCATCTCTGCGCAGATAACCAGTGAGCGCCGTCAGCAAGCATACTTTGCTATGACATTCCTAGGCAGGCACGTCAGGTACATTGTCAATGGGAGGAAGGTCCACTGATGGAACTGTGTTTCTGGCCTTCCAGGATTTGAAAGGGGGGCTAAAGCTCAACTTTGAAGCTCCTGAAATGGAACTCAGGTGTAAGTCTGAACCTGCGTCAAGGTAAGCTTGATGTACAAGCTCACAGAACGCGCAATATTTGACATTAAATACTGCACACTTCGTTCCATGTCACTTCCAGCCGCGACCGAGCACAGGGGAGGGGGCCAAAACCAATGGCCCTATCGGTTGCAGTTGGCTTTGTGTCAACCGAGAAACAAGAAGATGTTTCGCTGCAATAGATAAGCGAAGCTCGGGCACTATGCTCATGATGTGTGGCACCGCGCCCGGCACCACGCTGTCAGCGGATTGGTCAGTCCGCCGGCAGGCGACATTAACCGGGGCAGCCTCTGTTGATGCCTGTCAACAAATACAGGGTGAGGTGAAAACACTTATCGGTTAGGCCGCATGGAAGCGATGTCACCATGTGCGACCTATTTGACACAGGTACGTCAAACAACATTGTTAAGTCTGCAAGCATAACATTAATGGACTTCGTGGATATAGATACCCCAAGAAGTATGCTGTCAAGCATGTTGGCAACAGGCGTAAACCAAAGGGCGTGATTTGCATACGCTTCAAGCTGAGCGAGTTGTCGTTCGAAGATGAATTCATCGTCCTCGAATTAGACAACAAGTTCGATGTGATACTGGGCATCCCATGGATGTCCAAGCATAAACCAACGATCGACTTGGTCAACCTGTCGATCGACTGCGGCGGTACCACAGGGACTGATACACCCGCAGCGTCGGATAGATTGGTGGATAGCGATGGTACCACCTACTCGGATCCGACAATATCAGCGGAAGGACCATCCGGTGATAATAGTCCAGTGGACCAGCCCACGCAACAGAAGAACCACTAGAGTGGACAACACAAGCGATAATGACCGCCGTGTTGAAATACTCACGACCGACGACGGTCACATCCGTGATAGGCAGTGGCATCGCAAGGAATAGATTACACGGGCGATAAAGAGCCGTCGTCTTGAATCACCCACGACCGTTTTCGGTCGTAAGGAACTTATATCCATCGTAGGCAGTTGCCCCCATGAGAACGTGGTCTTGCTACGGGCGATAAAGACCGCCTTGTAGCCGAATAGGCAACAGATCAGACGAGAGCGTCAGATCAACAAAGAGGATATCCCTCTTTGTAAGAGGATTCCGTCGAGACGATAGACGTCTTGGCGCAGATAGAGACTGGACTAGCTACCCAGGCTTAAACATTGGACAATCCTCCGTAAGGTGATGGCTCTTCCAGCTCTAAGCTGGAAGGTGTTCACGAAAACTTGCACGATGACAAAATCAAACAGATCCGTATCATCGTCACAGCAGATGGAGCTGTGGATATTTGTGAACAAAACAAGCACATGACATTGGGAACACCAATGATCAAACCAAAGTTCAACACCTTGAAGCACAGCAGAGCTGGGAGTTTCTCACGGCGAACTCCTATTTTTATAATGTGCTTTGGGACTGCGGACCTGACATGAAATAGAACCTCGTGGCAGACTACTTCACCGCACTTCAGGCCATGTCCACTTCTGTGTCAAGAAGCCCACAGGAGACTGGCGAATCGTTCACGTTTTTAAAAAGCTGAACGCAGCAACGGTGCCGGCGCCGAAGCCAATACCACGTAAAGATGTCATCATAGATGGGAGCACCGTCCTCAGTGCTTTCGATTTTAAGGGCTGAATTCCATCAAACCCTTATGTGTGAGAAGGATAACCCTCTGGCGGCAATAAGCACTTTGGTAGTGGCTAGTGATGCCACAGGGGCTAAAGAATGCTTCTGCAACATTCAATCAATGCGTCACGCATCTATTGCGTCCGATGCGTGAATTGCACCGTGTTACTTCGATGTTGTGCTCATCCATAGCAAGGGTGAACAAGGCAAAATCAATATAGATGTGCATAAAGAACAGCATCTGCGTCGATTCTTAGAGCTTCAGCACAAGCACAAGCTCTATGAAAAGTTGAAAAAGTGCACCTTTGGTGCATCTACCTGTTGTCAGCTGCTTTGTGGGCAAGACCGGGTTGCACCCTGATCCTGAAAAGATCAGAGTGAATGTTGAAGGGCCGGTGTCAAACAATGTCAAGGATTTTCGTAAGTTTCTTGGGCTAGCACCCTACTTGCATAAATATTTATTCAATTTCGCTGGGTTGATTTGACCTCTTTCCCAGCTACTTAGAAAAGATTTCGAGTGCCATCGGGATACCCAATGCTAAGAAGCTTTCTATGCAGTCGAGTGAAGCTTGACAGAGGCCCCCGTGATAGCAATAGTCGATAACGAACGACCATTTCACGTCGTTTGTGATGCGAGTAATTTAGCCATCGGCAGTGCTTTAATGCAGCGTGATCATGATCGCGTTATATTTTATCAATCACGTCAGTTGCGCCCAGCTGAGCGCAGCTACACAGTGTTTGACAAAGAAATCCTTGTCATGAAGTATGCACTGGCAACATTTCGAATCTATCGATTGGGAGATAGACCGCTAGTGGTTTATACTGATCATGCGTATTTACGCACGGCCGTAAACGCGTCACACATCTATCAAAAGAATGGCAAGATGGTTGTCATCCTTTGTAAGGTATAACTTCACGGTTGAATATAAACCGGGGAAGATTTTGAACGTGACAGAGGATGCGCTATCACGACGGCCTGATTACGAGACAAAATCATCCGTAACCGAAGTAATCATTGCAAACGCTATCCGTTGCACTGTTCGTACATCGTTTCTCACACGTCAAGTACGACGAGCATACAAAACAGACGATGATGCCCGTCTGCGGATTGATTACCTAAGTGGTCAATCAGACAGGAGCGCGACGAACTCCCAGAGTTCCTGTGCGCTTGTGGGCGTCGCTATCGACTGGAAGATGGTATGTTGCTCTATAGCACAGACCAACAAGATGAAAGACGCATCGTCGTTCTATCGACCATGACATTTTGTTTAAATACCATGATGCACCGATCTCGAGGTATCAAGGTCGAGAGAAGATATACGCTTCTCTCGCACGTGACTTTTACAGGAGGAACCAGTATAAGTGTACGTACGCGCTTGCGACAATAGTCAGCGCGTAGAGCCTGCGTAATCTGCGCAGGCACCACTTCAAACTTTGTCGAAACTGACAGAGTGCTGGAAGTCCATCTCAATGAACTTCAACTTCGGTCTTCCGCATGATAACAGTCGGAAGACTGGGATTATCGTCTTTGTAGACCACTTCAACAAGATCGTTCATCTTGCTGCAGCTCGACGAAATTCATTGCCGCGCAGCAGCGCGGGTATTCATCGACACAATATTCCGTTTGCATGTAATGCCAGACAACATAGTCTCGTATAGAGACCCGAGATTTACAGGGTGGTTCTGGTAAGAAACGTTTTCTTTTACAGGAACGCAGTTGAAGATGTCTACTGCGGATCATCC
The DNA here is from genome assembly GCA_001887855.2 of Sclerospora graminicola. Taxonomy (NCBI): domain Eukaryota; phylum Oomycota; class Peronosporomycetes; order Peronosporales; family Peronosporaceae; genus Sclerospora; species Sclerospora graminicola. The sequence continues at coordinate 21,114 of MIQA02024358.1, forward strand.
GGAAACGGATGGGCAAACGGAACACGTTAACCGCGTTCAAGGAGACATGCTGCGGTCATACGAATGCCTTCGATTAATGGAGTGACTCCTTGCCGCTCACTGTGTTTGCAATTAATTACTCAGTGCATACTTCGACAAAGCATACACCACTCTTCGTGAATACCATGAGGCATCCATGCACCTTGGCAGTACGCCATATTAAGCGAGGGGTGTTTAAAAATCCATCGAAATGATGCACAAGTTGCAGAGGTAAACTGCGAGAGTCTGGACATGCCCAGTGCCAAAACAACTGTAGGCTACAGTCTGCTTATATGAATACGTGTCTGCTGCAATGGCAGCAGACAGCGAAGGAAACGCCGCTATTGCTAGCAAAGTAGTAGAAGAGTTTGTAATACAACTGCATGCTGTAATAAATACGCTATGTAAAAGACAGTTTTCGACAAGCAGAGCAGAACGCAGATGAACCCGAAGGAAGAACAAAAGTTCCTTTCAAAAGGTTGAATTCGTTATGTAATGTACAGCTAATTTACCTGCACATGCAATTGGCAATTTTCCCTACACGGAAGTTGCTACCTAAGTCACTGAAGCTTTTACAGTCCAAAGCGTTCGGAGAAAAGTCTATACATTAGACATTCCCGCAGCAATGCGGCTGCACCCAACGTTTAGCGTAGGGCGACTCAAGCCTTACGTTTCGTTTCACCTTCACGGCGAGTCACATCTCCGCAGAGAGTGCCATGAGCTTTCTAAGTCAGACAGAGGGACTTATAATCGGTCTCCAACCGAGTGTGAGAAGTCTGGAGATTATCGATCTCAGACTTTTATTTAGAAAGCTCGAACTGTTGAAGGTCGAACTTCCGTTGAAGAGCAACATGCGATTTAACTCTTGGGAGCAGATCGATGTACTGAGGGCAGACACCCTTGACCTTTGGGAAGAGTTTGGGAAGAATATTTCTCCTCAATCTCAAAATTAGAGTTGTTGATGCATAAAGGGCATCTATGACCCTTGACGTCAGAGGTACTGAGGAACCACAGTATCCACGCATTCCCTCTTCGAACTTGCGAGGTTCACCGCTTTGACAACGGGGGCAACTGATATGTGCAAGGAGTGGATCCACTTTACCGATCCGTGAGTGCTTTAAAGAAGCGTTCGCGCATGACTTGCACTCTGTTCACATAGTCAGGACTTTTGTTGTAGTTATCAACAAAAGTGCTACAAGATTGACATAGTACATCATTACAGTCCCTGTTCTTTCGCGACCCCTTCCGGTTCGTTTAATAACGAACCTGGAAGAAGGGGTCGGTAATGTACTGACGTTTATCGTCGGTGCTTCGATCGAATCGGCGTTCACAGTCACCCAAGACGCTGATGTCAAACAGCTTGTATTGGCAGTCATGTTTGCGATGACCGCCACTATCGGGCAACCAAGGTCCAAAACCCCACCTTGTACGGATCATGCGGCTCCGTACGATAAAACGAATCAGAAGTTTTTCTGACCGCTGCTTGTAAGCGGGAGGAGCGCTGGGAGAACCCACGCTAGGTGCAGAGTCCTTGCTACGTCTCTGCGCGTGCCTTGATCCTGCTGAGCCCAAACGCTGGCTCTGCTTCGAAGCCTTACATCATTAGGCTCGTCGCTATCGTAGTAGACAGCGGTGGGATACATGATCACGTCGCTGTATACCGAGGGATCTGAAAAATCCCTAGCGGGTTTGAATTCCTCAGATGCCATCCTAGTGACATCCACCTCTCCCTCCTCCAACTCATCGGCGTCATCGCCAAGAGACGATGAAGAATTCTTCTTAACCCGCCATTCGGCAGGTTTTAACACGCTAGATGTTGTCTTAGCAACATCGTCTCGCCCACTCCTAGATGCTAGCTACCTCGGCAGCATCTGCGGCAGGAGAAATACAATCTCTCGACACCTCTTCGTCTGGCGCCGCTTCAGCAGCGTTCAAGTTCTTGCTTGACACCTTAGCGTCAGACGCTAAGGCGGAAGTCTTCTACTCTTTTGCACCCAGCACCCTTAAGACCACCGCCGCGTTTGCTGACCATAGTGTTTTCTGGTCAGAGGAATTGTGGTTTTAAAACAAATATTTTTGACCAACAAGTGTCGTCAATCACTTGCCGAATATTAAAATTAAAAAATAAGATTACGTTATTCGCCAGGGTTACACATCGAAAAGGGTCTGCAGGAAGTCAGGGAGGAATTACGATTACAAGGAAGCGACACGATCTCAGACAACTGGATTAAGATTCATGGATAGCCACTTGTGGGGACACTATCCGAAAAATTACAGCTCAACGGTGACGGAAAAAGGTGAATGCACTTGGGCGCGCCTATGGAACTCTGCCACTACTCGTATTCACTCGATCGATGGCGCCACTGTTTGTATCCCTAAACCGTAATTCCAGGATTTCTTCCTCTGTCGTTTTTTGAAACTTCTATCGCTTTTAAAGTCTCCATGTCGTGAAGAGTCCTGACATATTTGTAATATGACGCCTTCCACTCGGGATGATGGAATCTTGCTTCTAAAGCGCGATTCTTATCAATTGTTGTAGACCTTGTGTACACATATGTTTTAATATCCCACTGATGTTGTTCACTGGGAAGAAAAGTTCATGAACAACTTGGTTTCGTATCCGTAATACCCACGTAAACCTATGCTGCACAGAACTATCCAAAGTTGGTCAAACATTTAATACACTTCAATTTGATCCATTCCACTAGGTTGATTCCTTGAAAATCCATCTGATATTTTCTGCTACATACTAACGGTGCAAATGTTACCCCAATCGCACAAAGCTCGCTCTAGCGAGTAACGCAACCAGTCCAATAGCTCACGAGCCGACTCCTATAGGCATGAGCTCGTGTAAACCCCACAAAATATGTGATACCCCTTTCCCTCTTTCTTGACATGTACTGTCCCAGAGTAGAATCCTTCTCTCGTTTATCGTGAAAAAAGAACGTGTGTAGCTGGCTATTCGCCGATCGAAATATCACCCCGATTTGGTAGTCTGTTAGTGCGTGATGGGCTTCCATAAGTGATCAGACGACTGTAGCAATAAATCGCATCCATTCATTTCGTTGTCATTGCTGAGTCCACATATCAATAACCTGATTGATGTTCTATGTGGTTGGGTTGAAGTACATATGACAAACGTTTCGTTTCCACGCTTCTACCACTCTGAGGTCCGACCGTATCTGGTAATGCCCACGGATACCTGCGTAAACGAGGAAATTTTGTCCATGATACTGTTACTTCAACGGTCCTCTAGAGGGGTGTGCTCTCCCAGTGCATGCCCGACTCTCGTAGCTGTAACCGGATCCCCAGTAGCAGGCACAGGAAGTCCTTCCAATATACCCTCTCTAGCTAACGTTCACTGTAGTAGCCGAATGGGGGGGTACTCGCGTATCTGGAAGCTTTTGTACCAAAATGGGTAGGATAGACCTGACAGTGGTCGAGTGGTTTACTGCTCACTTCGGGACCGGCAGGTCCCGGGTTCGATCCCGGGGCCAACCGAGTTGGTTGGATTGTAAGTATAATGTGACGTATTCATCCAAATTGGGTAGGATGTACAGTGTCCCATAACTATACGCTATAACCGCTACATGTAATACCGGCAGCGAAGTAGTGGACTTATCAAAATTCTAGTAGTTGAATAGTAGTCTATTTAGCCTTAAATGCTATTAGCCACTTAAAATTTCCTAAGAAAACTAGGGAAACAAATGTCGCGATAAGCTGTAGTGACCTTATCGTATCCACATAAGTTTTATGCTGCTCGTCATATCGATTCGCTTCCTTGTCTTCTTGAAGTCGTTCGATCCTCAACTCTTTCTTTACAATCCTAAGCTCCATATCGTGTGAACGCTGGAGATACTCTCGTTGCTGCACCCGTTCCACTCGTGTCAGATGACTCCTAATCCTGAAACACGCGATTTCTGCAGTTAGAGCCACGACAATACCACTTCGGTTACGCACGGCTGCTACTGTCACCGCTGCAACAATATCAATTTTGCTGCGGGGCCCTCGATAATCTTCAGTACATGAGCTGCTACATGTTAATCTACCCGCCTTCCATGTCCGTGTTCTCCAGCCTTTTTCCTGTGTGTAGTATCTTCGAGTTTCCCCCACTTGAAGCTCATCCTTATTTGCTGGACTATATCTGACCATGGTTGGACTCTTGGCGTCCTCCTTCTTTTTCTTTTGTCACTAGTTCTTGAGTTGCAGCTAGTTCTAGAGTATTGACCGACGATGCTGTTTGCTGCAGGCCATATCCTCTCGTAGTCACTAGCTCTACCCCATATCCTATCTCCTGAACATTACGTTCCTCCTATCCATTGTAGGTGGCGTTCCTCTCTTACAAGCATTTTCAAACTGCAGAGTAAGACCTTCAATTATCCAATTAGTCCCTTGCCTTGCTGGGACTGTATCCATATATTTATTGCTCAAGTCTGATGACCTCCTGGGCTCCATCTCACTCCCGTGTATGGAAGGGTCCCCAGTCAGGGAAGCCCTCTCCCGGGCCTTATTCCTGACAGTACCGAATTGTCTTTCCTGGATTTGTGCGTTATCCCGGTCGCGCGCATAGTCCAAATCTTCTCCCAACGTTTGCTGGGTTGAAGGGCTTCAGAGCAAATCGGGACTGACATAACCGAAAATCTAAACCAGTGAATCCTCGAGAAACCACTATTATAGTACGTCGAGATCAAGCACACCGTCGATCCACATACCGACAAACCTAGACGACGACGCACCGCTGCCGCTTGATGAATCGTATGAGAGGCAAAAGACGAGGAGCCCTTCCTACATCGTAAAGCAACTCTTTTATGCCAGCAGCTTGTCGTCTACGCCTTCGCCCACTGTGAGACATCCTTCCAAATTTGGAAGCTGCTGGTGCACGCTCGCAAATGATAATGCTCGGTATGCAGCAGCAACATCACCGCTTTCTTCGGCACTGCTTGGATAACTAATAAATAACTGCTTCACCCTTAAGCTCACAAGATCAGATTTGCTGGGATACTGTGCCATCCTTACACAAGTGACCACCCCACTGTTGCGCACCAGCAGGACGGAGGTAACATCAATCTTTACCATGCTTGTCATTGTTGATGCGATGTATAAAGTACTCTTCTTTTGGAATTGCACGTCTGATGATTTGAATGAAGTTATTTCTACCGTGTATCCTATAAATAGAAGCTCCTGGGAAGTCCAGTGTATCGTCCAGATTAAGATGACGGATGAGAGGGTTGGGATGAGAGATCGTCAAAATCGGTTCGCGTCGTTAGAGGCTTTTAACTCCGCGACGATTGGAGCCGGTACGATCCTGTGGTGTAGTCGATCTCGGAATTTATTTCCGAGGTACGAACATCCACATGGGGGCCCATATGACTGACTGTCGGAGTACACCGTCCATCCAGGTCTTAGTCCAGGTCAGCATCGAGCTTACCCGACTGGTCACTACCAATCACCTTGGGTGTAACGACTGGTATGATCCATCTATTGAAATCTCACCTTGTGTACCCATCCGCACTGGCAGTTACGCTCTCCTGGTGGACTCTTGGACGAAAGGTTGGGATGCCCGTTTAGGGCAGCAGGACGAGGGTTAGGATCCGGGTGGATATCTTCACCGGGGAGCGGACTGGCGTTAGACTTAGTTTCAGTATACAGCAAATGCTGGACCGATATTACTCAATCGGCCAGCCCAACCAAAGACAATATGCGGGTAACTCCAATCTTGTGTGTAGACGTGAACTCCAAGCAATTATTCACACTCCTCCACAGTAAGCAAAAACGCCGCCTTCCCTTCCAATACAATAATACCGTGTTCCAAACACGGGTGGCATGAGTGAGTATACTCTTTCGACTGACTCCCGGTCAGGGGTTAGCCCTCTGCTGTGAATTTCCGGAGGGTCTCTTGTGATCTACCCGTGCAAACCAATAACAACTAGAGGGGAACTTGTTAGCCCTCTGCTTGTGTCTTAGAATAAAACGTATACTGATTTTATTCCTAAATCCAATATGAATCTTTGGTGTGCCCTACACAAAATATAGTAGTCGGCCTGCTGGATGTCCGTGTACCTTACTCCAAATAGGCTCGCTAATTGTCTTCAAAATCTTCCTCCTGGCCACCCGATTGGCGAATAGTGCCTCATCCGGCTATTACAGCGATCTAGCCCTTCTGGTATCACTACACGTTCCTTAACTGTCTGCACTTACCGTTGACCACCTTTATAGAATGGCTCGGTCCCCGCTGGTCGGCACTGCTGACCTGACCCAACACGACTAACCAGGTCCAGCTTCGCTGCCGCACTCCTTGCTGGTCTGCATAGCTTCCCAGCACGACTAACCAGGTCCAGCTTCGCTGCCACACTCTTTGCTGGTCTGCATAGCTTCCCGACTCTGGACTTGCCCTTCACTCCTTTCACATTTCCATGTGCCGACCCGGCCCTTCAGTGTTCCTTCGTCCACCATTCGCGGCCATCGTCCCGACTTACTAGCTGACTTATGGTGGTCGCCCTGATCGGTAATTTGGGCCAATCAGAGATGACCCTGGCCACATCCGGCAGTTGATTTATCCTGGAATCGCTTCACCACAACCCTCTTGTGGCTCCAGCAGTTACGGATCGTGTTATCGGTCACATCTCGCCATGCGTCCAACACGAACTTGATCGCGATCAGGACGTCCATCCGCCCAACAACACCATCGGCCTCTAGATCGTTTATCACTCGTCACACGAGGCGCATATCGTACTTTGCCTTGAAACTGCGGATGACCCCGGTAACCGAGGGCTGCAAAACGTTCGTGGTGTTGGGGGTAGGAACCAAATGGAGATGCTCGAAAGATAGATTGCCTCGTGCGATGACGAGTTGTCGACCAAGCGAAGGACCCTACGGCGTTGGATGCGGGGTTTGAGGCAATATGCCCGCTAAGAAGAGTGGTTGCGTCATCTATACCTTCTTGTTGGCGTAGTACTAGACGCCGAGACGATCAACGTTCACGTCGTTGAAACAGCGTGATTTCTTGCTAGTGTGGATGATGATGAGAGAAAGCTATCGCTGCCACTCAGAATGCAACCAAGGGCCACCGTGATATGCGTCTTGTCCTTCTTCATGCCCCTCACCTTGCCTATTTCTAGCGTCGGACTGGGGAGTATGCGAAAGAACAGTCCTGTCAGGTCGAACTTGTAGATGTCGTCAGGCGAGTATTAAGCAATGAAGTCTTGGAGCTCTACGCGGTGTTAATCGAGCTAAGCCGTGCGAACCGAGCCACACTCGCCGTGCGACGCTGGTATACCAGCGCTTGACCTTCTGAACCACGACATGGAGGAGTAATCAGCTCGTTGGCCTTCTTCCAGCGCACGAAACCCCCTCTACTTAACAAAACGTAACAAAACATAACAAACTTTTTTTTCCACCGCGCTCTAATATCGCAACCTCCAGTATATCATATCATCTATGCCTTATAGCAGTTTTAAATCTTCCAGTGTCCAAAAACAAAAGCCGCGTGGGGTCGCGCTCAGTGTTCACGCTCGTTTCGTGGCTTCTCCCGTCCGTTCTTCCGCTCTACCACCTCTCTCTCGTCCTCCATCTTCTCCGCCTTCCTCTCGTCTCTCGATCCCACTCGTTTTCCCCCTCCTTCTCCCCATGGAAGCGCTCCTTCTCAAGTCTTTAAGCAAGTTACGCAAAGCCACAACACGAAGTCACCGTGAACTTCGCGACGTGATCGATGCCGCGCAAGCCAATGCCACGTCCGAGCCACGTGAGATCCCGTTTGAACCGTTTCTATTGGCCTGTTTAACCCGTTCCGGGAAACTCGTGGCCGTCTCGTTGGATTGTATGGAAAAGTTCCTCGCATTTGGCTATTTCCCGGCCAATAGTGGCATCCCAGACAGTATCCGACGTCGTATGGTCCACAATGCCGCCTCCAGTAGCTCCCGAAGGGCTGTCAATGGCGCCCCGACGCCCTCAACGAGCCAATCGACGCCACGAGAAGCCACTTTGGGCCACGAAGACGAAGGCCACGATGACATGGAGCGCTTAATGGACTGTCTCGTGGCCGTCGCGTGCGAATTAAACGATCATCCGGACGAAAACGTGCAGATTCAAGTCTTGCGCGTGCTTTTAACAGCCGTCACGACGTCTCAAGTGCATGAACACGCACTATTAAAGGCCGTTCGCGCCTGTTATCACGTTCAATTAATGAGCAAGAGCGTGACGACTCGAACCGTGGCGAAAGCCACGCTCCAACAAATCATTTGCAGTGTCTTTCAACGCATGGAGACGTTTGATCGACGATATGAAGACGAAATACCGGCTTTAGACGCTTTAGACGGTGAAAACGGCTCGGAAATCCATGCAGCCACGCTCGCCACGCTCTATCCCTCTGTTGCCATGCTGTTCCAGCTCGATCCACGCTCCAAAACGTCGAAAACAACCTCTTCACGCTCGGAAATGGCCCCGCCAACGCCCATTTCTTCGACGTTTCCCTCCGTTCTGCACAAAGATGCCTTCTTGCTCTTCCGTTCGCTCTGTCGCATCTCCATGCGCGCTGTCGCCGACGATACCACGTCTTCTCCATCATCTTCTTCTCCTTCTCCTGCTTCTCCTCCTTCAATGGACGATCCAATTGCTTTTCAGAGCAAATTACTCTCGCTGGAACTGGTCAAGACGATTCTGGATCAAGCTGGGCCTTCGTTTCGTCGTGGCGAACGTTTTGTCCATGCAATTCGTCAATATCTCTGTCAATCGTTGCTTCAAAACTGTACGAGCCACGCGACGGCCATTGTCTCGCTCTCATTACAAGTGTTCCTCGTCCTCGTGCAGCATTTCAAACGGCATTTGAAAACCGAGCTCGAAATCTTCATGACAACGATCTTTTTCCGGCTTTTAACGTCCGAGAATGCCAGTTTTGACCATAAAGTGCTGGTTCTCGAAGCGTTGCAAGCGATTTGTGACGATCCCATGACCTTGAGCGAGATTTTCCTCAATTACGACTGTGAATGGAATACCAACGACTTGTTTCAACAGATTGTCCACGTATTAGCCAAAGTAGCGAAAGGAGGCCACGTTGTGGACGTGCCAGCGACGCTTTCGACGAGTTCGCGGCTGAAAATCCAGCATCAAGACGCTGCGTTGGCGGTAAAAGGCTTGGAATGCCTCACATCGACCGCTGCATCGTTGAAAAAGGCAGCGAATTTCATGGAAACGACCAGTTCCGAGCTCGAGGACGAGGAAATCGATGAATTAAGCGACGAAAACGACGCGACAATGGCCGTGGAAGCGTTTGCGAGCAAACAAAAGCAACAAAACGAGCTAACGACGGGGATTCTCAAGTTTAATGTGAAACCGAGTGCTGGGATTGCGTATTTAAAGGCCACAGGACATCTCGAAGACGGGAGTGCACGTCACGTGGCGGCGTTTTTACATGAATACAAGGACAAATTGGACAAGACGATGGTGGGCGAGTATCTTGGGAATGGCGTGACGTATCAAGGTGGGTTTTGTCTTGACGTGTTGCACGAATACGTGGCCGCTTTGGACTTTGAAGGGATGGAAATTGATGAAGCGATTCGTCATTTTCTCGCGGGATTTCGTTTACCCGGGGAATCGCAAAAGATTGATCGCATGATGGAACAATTTGCTGCCCGATACTGCCACTGTTGTCCAGCGAGCGTCTGTGCGGATGCCGATACGGCGTTTATCTTGAGTTTTTCCATCATCATGTTGCAAACGGATTTACATAATCCAAGTATTCCCGAGGAAAAAAAGATGGACAAGACGGGGTTTTTACGGAATAATCGAGGTATTCACGGTGGCCATGACTTGCCCGAAGCGTTTATGAGTGCGATCTACGATCGAATCAAAGCCACGCCGATTTCATTGAAAGAAGATGAAGAGTGGAAGACAAAAAAGCAGACTTTACCGGCTTCCAGCTCGAGTTTATTACTGGGTTTTGGCGTCTCGGAAGCGACGTCGGATCGCATTCGACGCGATAAATTCATGAAAGAACGGGTTTCCATGGTACAACACTCGACGCAATTGATTAAACGCCGTATTGCGCCTCGAAGAGGACGGGTTTCCCCGTCGAAAACGTCGAAAACTTCTTCGTTTTTATTGACATCTGTGAGCTCGTTTCGTCACGTTTCGAGCTTATCGACGCAGCATGTGCGGCCCATGTTTGCGACCTTGTGGGCGCCGTTATTAGCCGCGTGTTCCTTGACGTTTGAACGGGGGAATAGCGTGGAAGCGATTCAATTGTGCTTGGATTCGTTTCGACATGCCGTGCATTTGGCGGCACGATTGCACATGCGAGCGGAACGCGATGCGTTTGTGGTGGTCTTGGCGAAATTTACTGCGCTCCAGACAGCGCATTCTCGCGTGTTACAGGCGAAAAACGTGGAAGCGATCAAGACGTTGATTGGCATTAGTGTGAAAGAAGGGAATTATCTCGATGAAGCGTGGCATGACGTGCTCCAGACGCTGTCGCAGCTCGCGTATTTGCAATTTATTGCCACGGAACGAGGCGGTAATGGAGGGTTGGACGGGAGTGGGCCTTATATTCTGTCATCCAAGGTACACTATCAACCGCAGGACAAACCGTCGCCGACATTATTAACGCCCACAATGATGCATCCCAAACGGAGTTTAACAACGGTTTTGTCGCCGTCGGCGACGACTATGGTGAAAAGTCCAGTGGAAATGGAGGAAATGCACGTGGAAGAAGAGAATGCAGCGCGTGTGGTGCATGAAATTGATCAATTGGCCAGTGATCGTGTCTTTTCGAGCTCGGTGAGCTTGACGGACGACGCGTTGCAAGCGTTTGTTGTGCAATTGACGGTGGTTTCCTTAGCAGAATGTTCTGGAATTGGCTTGGGCGGCGTCGCTGGTGCCCGGCCACGGGTCTTTAGTCTCCAGAAACTCGTGGAAGTCGCTGATATGAACATGCACACGCGATCGCGACACGTGTGGGCAACGACCTGGCGGACGCTGTCACGGCATTTTACAACGATTGGATGCCATGAAGACTTGAGTGTGAGCATGTATGCGATCGATTCCTTGCGACAATTGAGCATGAAGTTTCTCGAAAAAGGAGAAAGCGAGTCAATGGATGGAAAAACAAGCCACCACTCGTTTCAACGCTTGTTTCTCGCACCATTTGAAGTCATTATGGCGAATGCTACGTCGTGTGAAACCCGGGAATTGGTGCTTCGATGTATTGAGAATCTCGTCCTGGCTCGCGTTCAGACGATTCGATCCGGGTGGCAAACGATTTGGAATGTATTACGGATTGCTGCCGAGACGGTAGGACCTGGCCACGAAGAACGGGTGGTTGTCGTCGCGTTTGACATTGCTCGCAAGGTCTTGGAATCGCATTTTGACGCTCTCAAGGACGTATTTGTTGACATTATCGAGTGTTTATTGGCCTTTGGTGTCTGTGGCGTGGAAGAAGTTGAGCGTGGAGGGAGGGAATGCTTGAGATTGACACAATTGGGCGTGGAAAGCATTCGATTGATGCGAAATGTGTGTATTGAACACCTGGCGACGGAAAAAAAATACATTGGGGAAGAAAAAGAAGAAGAAGGAGCGAGAAACAAGCCGTTGATTGGGTTTAAGAAGCTTGAGGACGACGGAAAAACTGGCCCATTCAAGGTATTGAGTCCTCGACGGTATCAAAAGCAGCTTTCGATGCGGATGGAAGGGTTGAAAAGAGATGAGGATGACGGAAAAGAAGGCCTCGAAGAGGTGATTGTTTTTGACGATTCCGCGGGCCATACGCGCTTGTGGTGGCCACTTTTGACAGCCTTGTCAACGTTAGCAGTGGATCAACGACTGGATGTACGGTTGGCGGCGTTAGAAGCGCTCTTTGACGCGTTGGAGACACATGGGCGTAAGTTTTCGTCGGGATTGTGGAAACTCGTGTTCCAAGGTGTCTTGATTCCATTATTGACGGACTTACGGCAACTCGAGCGCGGATTGGATAAAAATCAGCCGAATGTACCGAAACTGACAGAAGTACCGCCCGATGTACCGAAACTGACAGAAACACCGCCGAGTGTACCGAAACTGACAGAAATATCGCCCAATGTACCGAAGAATGGTAGTCGCATGCCAGCGTATACGGTTGGGAAAACGACGTCAACGTGGTGTCTCGAGTGTGTCTTGGAATGTTTTGGTCAGTTTTATGATCGTGTGGGTTTTTTACCCGACGTGTTGTTTCTTTTGGGCAATTGTATGGACGCGGGCGAAGTGGAAGAGCAATTGGCCGCTGCAGCGGCCCGTGCATTGGAAGAAATGCTCGTGACGCATGGCCACAAGTTCTCGGAAGGCGTGTGGGGCTTGATTGCCGATGAATTACGCAATGTCATGAAACGAGCCGAGCCGACGTGGATCTTTTTTGCCTTGCCAGGCCCTCTCGACGACGAAAAAGAAGGCCCCGTGGCCCCGCTCGTGTCGCCTCGTCTGCCGTCGCTCTTGAGTTTGTATCCTCAAGTTGTAGCATTGCTTGGGTTTCGATTTGCAACGAGGTTTCCTCCAAAACGAATTGGCGTGGACGAAATGGACGCCCAGGGTGTACCGTCCCGGACACATTTAGCGGTTCTCTTGGCTTTGCAACGGGTTGTCGGCACGGTACTCGCGAGTCGACAGAGTCGAGGATTGGCACTGAGTGATGGTCACACACACTCGCTGTTGGCCTGTCTGCGCGAGAGTTTTGGGTTTGCACGACGCGTGAACGATGCCATGCCATTGCGACGGTACTTGCATCATATTGGATGGCGTTATGGTCTGTCCGGGCCATCCTCTGGTGAAGTTTCGAGTTTATTGCCCCATGAAGTCGTGGGGAAACAACAGTACCTTCATGTGTTATGTACGGTACTGCGACAAGAACAACGTACCGTGGCCGCAGACGAGGCACGAAAGGACATGGCCCGATTGGTCGATGCAACGTTGACTGAATATTTGGCCTGGAATCGTACCGTAGGAGACGAAAGTACTGGCCCCGATGATGCCCATCAACGAGTGGCGAGTTTTACGTCGCTTATTGTAGGAATATTGACCGACATTGCGACGTTTGAGACCGTTGAGGTAGGGAGAAACGAGGGGATGATGTGTTTTTAGGGGGTGGCTAACTTTCTTGTGTCGTGTTTTGTATAGTTGCAGCGTCATTTGACATGGTTGTACCCACTTTTGACAAATCTTGTGAGGTACCGAACACCGAAGTGCGTGTGGCACTTGCAAATGTGTTTAAGAAAGCAATAGGACAAATGGTGCTGCTAGAAAAGGGACAGGAGTGAACGTTACTTTAGCAAATAGAGAACCCAAATTTAGGAGCCGTCATCTTTTAACCATCTCTACATCAAAACGGGGTGCAGCGATTTCAAAAGCTGACAATACTATCTTACCAGCCTCTGCATTGACCTAATTTCTTTATTGCTTACCAAGCATTCAAATGATAGATAGACTTAAGGGGTAGAGTCACCAAAAATGCAACAAACAAGGCTCTTTTACTTTGGCTTTAGCTTTTGCACTTCAACCAAAGCTTCTGCTTTTTATGGAGTGGGTATGGTTTAGAAAAAATGCTTCCATTTTACCTGCAAATTATAACCACCTTTTGACTCCTATTGTAATGAATTACCGTCCTCAACAGGACAGCCAAACCGCGCCATAATCCTAAATTAGTTTTATGATTGATTTAGCAAGTCCTAAATCAATTTTTGTTTAGCAAAATTAGCGTATTCTCGTCAAAAATAAAGTTTTTTTTGCTAGGATATTTTTAGAAAGTAAACCTGCTGCATACTAGTATTAGTTTAATTGAGTTGTTGTCCACTGCATCTGGTTCTAATAGCAACAAGAGAACTTAAACTGAGAGAACGTCTTATGTGTTTCCTTGTTAATAGGTTGCTTTGCTGGTCTTGCTATGTATTCCACAAGCATTTGCACAATCGCGATATTTCCAAACTGATTTTACAACTCAAGTTTAAATGAATACCGGCTGCCACCCTATACATACTTCTAGGTATGTCGCTTTTGAGATGTCAGGTCTTCTAGTACCGTATTCCTTATGTGATTGTCGACGTTCAGTCATTAGCGACAGATACCAGGAGCCAATGGCTGAGCAGACAAGATCGTACAGTTGCAATTTATGTCCTTGCCGACAGTTCAGAACAGTGCAGAAACAAACCTTCTAAAATCATAAAAAAGCCGTCAAAATGGAAGCTGTCAATACCAACGGATTTTAAAAAGCTCATATTGTACCATATACCGTATGCCAGCAGATGCCCCACTACCGTTTGATGAGATTGATTGATAGCGTTGTTTAAGATCTTTCGTGAGTCAAGCTTTGCGGAGTTCGACACCGCTAGCAGACTGCTACAAATGCGGAGATTTCACCTCAAAGGACGGCAACAAAGAAAGGTGTAGAGCTGCCATATTCGTGTTAGCTCCGCCATAATACTTCCGATCCTAATATGACTTCAGTCAATGACGGTACGTTGTACCTGATTTATGGTACAGGAGTGTGACTGATTAACTCTACTCACCGTTATCAATTGGTGGCATTTGGCTGGAGCAAAGAGCTTTGAAAATTGACACGTAAAAATGAGCCTTTAAAAGCCAGAATAATATTAAATAATAGAACACACATTTAACTCATTGGCAATGCGGTCAATAAGCTCCAATTTATGTCCAGTTCGGGGAAGATTAAGGTACTACCGGTATCAGAATGTTGCGCAGTTCTGCTGATTGAGACGTGACCGAAGGTTGCACTGGTCAACTGCATCACTCATATTTGTAACTATGAGCTATAGACGCATTTCTATAGTCTTGTAGGCGGAGATCGTCTCCCGACCTCTGCGAGCGTGGACCTTAACGCTTCTTTTCGCGCCGTTCAGCCTCCTTAGCATCGTCGGTCATCACTTCAGTAGTTTTGCAGTGTATCATTTTCGGTATATCATTGTGTATGCAAATGACTGAAAAAAAAGTGTATTAATACTTGCTATGAATAATATACTATTTAATCCGTCAAACTGCAGTCGCAAATTAGGAATCAAATCGAGATTATTTCCCTTATCCAAGAGTCATCCTCACCCAATGCCCTCCTAGTAGCTAGCACGACAAGCTCCTCATGGCTTTTCTTCTTATACCTCTCGTCGGTTGCAAGCCGTTCCAGCCATTGCTTTGATTTGGAAACGTCGACACCACGTTGTTTACTCATGCGTTTCAGGAGCTTGCTGCTTGGTAGAATGGGTACACGACGTGGACTGCCACTCATTATTGACAAAATTTCACTTCCCATGGCCATGTATGCATATTCCTCGAGATCCATGTTGAGGTATATGTTGTCATTTCTCAATACTCGCATCTTCTCAAAGACCCTCACAGGTTCATACCCAGAGTCTAAAAGGAGCTTCCTCCACGTTTCATAAAGTGTTAGGCCCAATTCTTCTTTAAAGACTATAGGACCATGTGGTCCACGGTAGTTTCTGTCGGAAAGCGAGGGCGATTTAAAGTACACGTTCCCAATAGCCATGAGAAAGACCTTTTCATCGTCCATGCCGAAAGTATCTAGACGCTCGAGCAACTCTTCCGCACTCCGACGAATCATATCGGGAGTGATGTCGATCCGGTCTTGATACGATATAGCAACTGCATTGACGCGAGGGAGCGCAGTTATCCGCGAATTTGAAATTGTACGAGCATGAAGCGTTGGCGATGACTCGCTCATCGATATCGGTAGTCTTGTTCTTTCATCATGCGAATTACCGATCGCCTCGTCATTTACTCGCAGCTTTCGCTTGCGTTCACGTTCTCCTTGAATGTCTTCATACTCGGATACCTTGTTTACAGCGGAAATGGACAGAGCGGATGAGCTACCGGTAGCAGAGACTAGTAGCACTGCAACGACGAGAAGAGAAACGCGGTTGCCCATGATTGGTGGTGACAATTCAAGAATGCTTCGATTGTGAGGACATTAGGGCCAGAGACATTTTAGACACGAACGAAGAGCGACGGGAGAGGGAGAGGGGATGTGTATCAACCACGCGTTACACAGACAAAGCACGTAGGATGGTACTAGTAAGGAACAGATTCATTTTCTTCTTGGAAAAAGATTATCTTCGAAGTAGATAAGTTCTTGCTTTTGTGACCTTGACATTATAAAATCTTATTCAGTGTTTTCTAAACTTCTTCTGTTCCGATGACACACGTACATGCATTCTTTATGGTACATTGTACCAAATCCGGACTCCGCATACCAGATGGAGACATGCCATTTGGGACACTCTCTTTCCGGTCGGTCATATCTGCTGCCGTGGACCATGTTCCATCCAACTTGACACTCGCGTTGCAAGGTCGCTAAATTTCTTTCAGAATGATCATTCATGTAGCTTAAGTTAGTTAAGAATACATGTAATCTCTAAAAACTATCGCGTTCCTACTGTATGTCCATTGAACTCCGTCACAAAAATGTCTCTCGATATGGGTCGATCCATTAGCGAACACAATAGAAAATGAGTGTCCCAGATGACTTGTCTATGTGCACCCCATCTGTATGCGGGGTGCTGATTATGCGGGGTC
>MIQA02024359.1:0-15142 GCA_001887855.2 Sclerospora graminicola
CCGTCGAGCTCTGCTTTCGCTGTCTGTTGCTTCGCCTTCTCAGTGGGTGGGCATTCCCGTCCCGCCGGCTATGATGTAGGGGCCGGCGGCTGTTCTTCCTTCGTCTGCACGTTTCTTGTCGTCACTTCGTTATCCCTATCGCTGGCTGCTTGCTTTCCTGCCTGCTCCTTCTGTCGCCTATTCCGCATCAAGGCATCCTGTTCCTTGCAATTTTTCCGTACCTCTTTCATTAGCGTCTCCATACTGTCGAAGATTGGTTCTGGCGTATCGATTAACTCCGCCTCTTCTACTGTTACGGTAAGGCAATTTTCTCCAAATAATTTTTTTTGCGTGACTGAACACCATCTTATTTGATGCCCTGCTTCTCCACAGCGTAAACAATGAAGCTTACCTCTCGTACCTGGATGCTCTAGTGTGAGTATATGCTCGCACCATATTAAGCGTGAGATGTTACGAAATGGTTTCGGACATCCACTGGCCGCAATAACAATCTCCCAGTCAAGTGATGTTGCGGACAAAGGTCCCCCTGAGTCAAGTTCTTCAAATCGGAAATCAACTGTGATTACCGACTGGAGATATCCGTGCAATCTCATAATGTCTATGTTTCGCGTCACGTTTCTTAATATTATGGAGTAATCTGGTCGGAACCCCATGCCGGAGCTCGCACTCGAAATTTTCCTGGACCAGACCGGTTCTTCCACATTTTCTTTGGCATGTAAGTTTTTTAATCGATGAAGCGCTTTGTGATAGGGCACACTGATTGACTCGTACCTTTTAGCTACGTCCCGAGTTAGGAAATGCAGATGTAAACAGTGGTCGGATTGATTGTAACATATCGATTTGACCTTTGATAGCATTTCCCACAGACGCTCGTTTGCAAGCCCTCGTGCTGTTACCGCTGTCGAGATACTTTCTTGAAGGCTCTTCGTGCTTTGAAAAGCCTTTTTGATTGCCGCTTCTCCTTGTAAGTCCATAATTAGACACCCTTCCACTCTAACCCTAATCGTTAAAATTAACCGTAAACGATCCTTCGATGTCATAATTTGCCGTAAAAATTGTGGTAAAGTCCTCGATAGAATCGTTCCTTCCGCCAACCCTTTTACTATTTGCCATTCCTCCTGGCTACCGTCTCCAAACTGCTGTTAATTCTTGCCATTCCACTCCTTCTCACAAACTTTGGTGAGTATTGCAATGCGTTCAGGCGAGAAGATTTCAGGGTTAAAAAGGTATGTTGTGTTACGAACTGTTTCCTTGACCGTCTCCGATGGTTTGCCAGTGACTTTGTGCAGCCATCCTTGTAACACACTCGGGCCTTTCACCGCTACTTCCACCTGACAACTACCTACCTTACGCGCCAGTATAGTGACCAGCGGCTTGTTAAGTTTTATCGCTAAATTCCATTAATCCATCGCCTTTTGAAACCATACCTTCCAACTCAAATTATGCTTAACTACTAATAATTCAAATAGGTCAATCAGCCGTTCCAATTCCGGATTTGTCAGGTCTAACTTCTTCCCACCCCCTTGTTTGCCACTCCTTGGGGAACGTTTTAAGAAGTGCATAGATCCTCTGAACAATTGGTGGGTCAGGTCCAGCCACGTTTGTAATCGTGGTCTGGACTGTTCTGCCTCCTTCAGTGTGTGAAAAAGTACACTAGCCAGTTCTTCCGGAGTATTAGTTTTCAGAGGTGGCAGCTGCATCTCACTTTCCACCTCCCCTGACTCTCTCTCCCCTTGGTCTACTACCTTGTCCTGCTCCGACCCTCCCTGCGTGATTTCCATCTTAGTTTCCTCCGTGAGGTCTATCACCGTTGCCTCACTGTCCTCTCTCGTAGTTACTCTCACGTCCACAGTTTCTGCCATACTGCCCTCCTCCTCAGGCGAAGCTGGGACAATCTCATCAATAGCCTCGCTTTTCTGCTCTTCTTGCCCCCCCGGAGGTCGTTTTTCGTCTTCACTCCCCCCTCCAGTAGGCTTATCCGGTGGTTTTCTTTCCTCTCCGGGGTTACCTCCTGGAGGAATCATTTTCTTAAACTTACTTGCGTAGAAAGTTTGTCGTGCAAGCCCAGATCCTCACTCTACCTTTGCTGGGTAGGTGGGGTCTATGCGACAAAATCGGGACTGTACGTACGCACCGCTCGTAACGAAAGTTTAAAATCCTAAGTTGGTGAGACGAACAGAAACTGCTTCCATCCATCCAATATCAGTACAATTATGTTTACATCGCCAAGTTTTATCGTGGTAACCTGTTACCACGGCAGCATTTGAATACAAGGGACGTAGAATGTCATCCATGCGAGATGAAAAGCGACGATAGGCAACTGTGATTCTAGCAAGATTCCAAGACTTGTACACGCGCCCAACTTGTCCAAAGCTAATAATGAGAACAAGTACCCCTTGTGGTGACGCAGCAGCAAGCGATTGTCGACTTTCTTTTTCTCGTTACTTTTTACAATATTACATTTACTCTCCACTGACTCGAGTTCCGACCGGTCTTCTGAATCAAGACGAGTGTTAGTACCTGATAACGAAAGCTTAAGGAGTCTTTTCTCAGCTTATTAAGATCCATCGCGCATACCTGCAAAATATGGTTCCTCTTCAACCTGCAGTGCCCATGTATTATTATCTTCCTCCTCATTCTGGTTACAGCGTCGCTGATGCTGGAGTCGTCATACCCCCACCGCCAACGTCGATCGCTGGAGATGATGCTGTCGTGAATCCTGGACGTGTAGATTACAAAAATGATCAGACATACTACATCATCTCATTTCCTAGCAGACAGCAATCGACTGTTACAATTCGCATTGTTCTGACCTTCCAATGTGAGTATTGACAGACCAAACGCTTCTTCAAAACGGGGGTCCGAATAGGAGTCATCATTTGAAGCTAGCATTCCACAATCACGACGTGCGTCTTACTCACGTCCCATCCTATAAGTATGGGCGGGATACCAACTCGAAAGATTATTCTAAGTTCTTTTTTTTCGTAAAGTAATTCGGAGGATTCGATAAGATAAATGTATGTTTAAAAAACCATGACCATAAAACCCCTTATTTCGCACGGCCTTGGAGATTGTAGGATAATGGAGCACTTAGGGAAGGCAATGCTATTTCTTAAATCTGGGTTTTGTCGCCAAGGGGGTACAAATTAAGGCTATAAAAAGATCAGTTTGTCTCAGAAAGCGCCCGATTAGCACTGCATAAAGAAGATGTCGCGTGTCTCTCCTACATATAAATCCAACTTCGTCTTAAACAATAGAGGAGTTGAGAATGACACCAATTTTTAGTAGTGCACATTCTCCGCCCGAACAGAGGAAGTACGTACACCGTACAACGACACCGACGAGATAACAGTATCTGTATTTCGTCCGGCAGCGCCAGGGTTTAATTGGAAAGGTCGAGACATATACCGGTCTGGACCATAAAATCACATGTCAGTCACTTCCAGCAATCACGATCGATATGTTTGGTCGACCTGCAGTGAACATCATTCTGATGAGGACGGTCCAATCTTGGCTGGTTGCCACTTTCGTTTTGATCATTGGCACTTGAGATCATCAATTTGGATCGAGGCATATTATTGACCGGGATTATATTACGGTATTGTTTTTCGTCAGAGCTAAGACTCGATCGGCCACTTCCTTCCTCGGATTCGGTCATGTCTGAATCGACCGTGACAACTCGGACCGCTTTTGCCGGTCGGACAGCGGGAGCCATGACCTGAGTGAGATGGGGCTTTGATCTAAAACTGCTCGACCCCATCTCAACCTTTGGCGTTCAGCCTCTGGCACGCTGCAATGTCCGCAACGTCTGTTCCTATTCCACAGCCGTTTCAATTTTAGAAGATTGAACTGGTCGCCCTATTGGTCGCTACATAATACAACCCCATGGAGGGAAGGTATGATGAGACGCCAATCGAGTAAGTACTTAAAACGATTGAACGTGACGTTCCATGGGACAAAATCCATAACGACCCAAACTACCGTAAAATACGGATAGATGCAACATGCAGAAAGATGCAACACCCGGCACTTTACTATAGAAAGTTATTAGCCAATTAAGCTCCCGCAATCGATTCTCTTATTTTCGATGAGGGTGTAGACTAGGGAAGAAACTGCGAAGATTTACAAAACACGATGGTACTAGTTAAATAATGGGAAAATGCTTCCTGAGACCCGGCATCGTCCCGCTGGAGGGTGCGTTTGTGGTCTTTTTGGCATCGGTACCGTGATCACATTTTTTGGATTAATTCAACTTTGTCTACCTACCTTCGTGATCGGACATGGCTATGGAACGCTAGAGCGACCAAAAAGACACGTCTGATCGCTTTGTTTTTCAATGAATTCAGCTCCATCTTCTAGATGTGTTGCATCTCATTCATCAATGACACGTCGAGAGCGCGATCATCATTCGAAGGCAAAGCTGATATCCACATCTAAAGCAAGCATCTCTTTGAAAACTTCAAGGAAAATAGTGGCAGGCCTGGGACAGCGCACAGTCGTCTTGTAACTCCTACTTTTCAGCGTATTATTGATCGAAGACGTCATGACGTGCTTCGTAGTAGATGTTTTCGCGCCATTATGGAGCAATAACAAAGCTACAGCCGTGTGAGCCGACTAGAGAGCCAAGTAGACACTTTCTCGCCGAAATTCACGGTAGCCTTTCGAGCAATAAGCACCTCTGTTTCCTCCTACAGTCAAGGGTTAGAATCTTGCATCAGTAGCGTCCATCCGTAACGGTCAATTTCGCTGTCCGGGTCCCGGGTACCCAGACGCTGGAGCAATACCATCACTACGCTACTAAAGCCATTCATCAGCTGTTTCGCTTCGTTTTCGATCTCATCCAAGATCTTTCTCCATCTCACGGTCTCCTGTTTATTTCAATTTTCATGCCCAGATCGTCTCCGATGTCGCCTATCGCTGCTGAATGATCACATTTTTACCGGTAACTCTGTCGTACAGCATCCAACTTGTCGTCTATGTTGGCGTCGTTTTCCTCAAGCAATAGCGTTGTCATTGACACATCGAGAGTCATGAAGCTTTATGGTAATGATTGGATGGTACACAAGGCTTTGTCGTTTTATAAAAAAACAGGTGGCAGTAAAATCAAAATGCGTAAGGCTGAGGTTGGCGGCATCACCCCCACCGCGCAGCTCTACCAGGTGTAGGATCGAACCACAATTAGAGTAGGATCGCCAACTGAATCGCACGGAGCAGAACACTCTATACGAAACAAGCTGGAAAACACCTTGTTTATATATTGAAAAAGTATATGGACCTTTTTTGATTTTTTTTAAATCTCTTTGACCAATCAGAGCTTATTTCAAAAAAACGGAAAATACAACGCCCCACATTCTTTGTGTGAGGGCTCTATATTTTGGTGTTGCATCTATCCGTATTTCGCGGTATGTTAATATGGCTTGTGAGCGCGTGGAATTTCAACAGTACATTGGACAATCGCGACCTCAATACCCCCGAGTTGCAATCTTGCGTCTCAAATTTACCACATAACTGAGGTTAACTTGATCGGACATCCATTTCTTAACCGGGCCTTTCATCAGGTCGGCGAACACCAAATATACTTCTTCTTCTAGCGTTCGTTCCCTTAGTAAAGCAGATTTCATTTTACTGAACCAGGCTTTAGCTTGGTCGTCATCCGTGTCGTTACCGGTGAAATCGCTTAATTCAGAGTTTACTGACATTCGAATCCGGTTGACCGTTCCTGAATCGAAATCGAAAGCTAGGGTCGAATGGTCAAGATCATTCGGCTCAAAATGTTGGCTTGCTCCTCCGATCGATTCCAAATCAACATCACTGGTCGGGGGTGGTTTGTCTGGTGGTTTCCTGATAAGTCTTATCTTACCAGGGCTCTACCTACCAGATGTTCATCTGACCAAATTGATTTCATATCGACGTCCGCAGGTGTTCCAGTCGGCTTGTAGCTGACCGGTCCTTGTTTGGTTGCTGCTACCATGGTTGTCCCTGATATGTTCCCGTGGTCCACGTTTTGCTTGTAGAAAACGATCTAACATGGACGCAAACATGGTCTGCATCTGATCGGGGACCTCCAACATCCCCTCCTAGGAGCTTGATTATCTTCCACTTCATCTTGGGCGACTACGTAACCATCTTCGGATCCTACTCTATCGGCTCCCGGTTTATTTTTTACGACTCTGTACTTCGACCTTGGGGCCGATCAGCCGGTTCCTTTCGGGTCTAACGTCATGTGGGTTATTCGGGAGGTCGATTTAGTAGAATCCGCCACAGACGGTGACAACGTAAGCTAAATCGTCGCCTTTAGGCGACGTTGGCATAGGATGTTCGATCAGCTGTTTATCGATGAGAAGTATAGACCAACATTGATGGGTCAGGGATAATTCGCACCGATCAACGGTACCAGGTGATCATGTAACATTACCATAGCCTCCTTGATCATTTCTTTTTCCCAGACAAAGGACTTATACAGATTACAGACACCGGGAGTAAAGTCGACCTCCTTGATCAGGCCGCTCAAATTTCTGATCAGGTCAGGTTGGGTGCCACAGGTGATCGGTTTGGCTGATCGACCTTCCAATTTCTCGAGAATCTTGGGCGCAAATAATTTTCATGATCGACTGGTTTTCAGGAAATTACTTAGCTTTCGTAAGTAGAACGTTAGCTCGAGATCATTATCTGTTGTTACTCCGATATCTTCGGTACATTTTTCTTCGTCGTCGTCCATCATTTTTATCTTGGATTTGGTATATTTTTTCGGGAGATCGTTTTGATCCACCCACATTTGTTTTCATTTTTTCACTTTATGCATAGGATCGAAGTCGTATGCATAATGTCGGGATCTTAATCCTCGCCTGGGTTAAAGTTAATTTTACCATAACCGTGCCGGCTCCGGTCAAAGCCTTATGGAAAAAATTTATTTCATCTTTAATATCAACCTGGTACTCCATCAGACTAGGCAGATCATCGCTTCCATTTAAAATGGGCGGTATCGGAGACAATAAGCCATCCTCCAATACACACAAAAACGTTTCCTCCACTATGATCGTTAGATCATTTTCATTATCAGAAGACATCGCAGTGATACCCAGAGTCACCAAGTGATCCGGGCACGCGCATCATTGTGGTGGAGCCGATTTCCAAATCATGCATGGGAGTTCTTGGAGGAACTCAGATTCCTATTTGCCCTGATGGCGAATTATCGGAGGGGGCACACCGTGATTTCTGGTCGATCTCTTGATCAGACGGATTACCGCAAGAGCGATCGGTTTGCTCATCCTGGTCTTCCGACTGGTCATCATGAGCGACCGGATCAACTTTTAGCTTCGTCTCACCTTGTGTACTCACGAGGTGAACTATAGATGAAATGTTATCCCGATCAGATCGGTGAAGGTACTTCATTGAGACGGGGTTGTTCTCCGGTGGAAATTTTCACCGGAGGACGGGTTAGTGTTTGGTACTATTCAAGTACCGTAAAGGACGCGGTCAGGAAATGTCAACCGACAGGTCCAGCCAATAATCAGGGATAACCAATAGCCACAAAAGAAACATAAATTCCACGTTAAAGTCACGAACATCCACAGTAATTCCAACCAATTATCTCCACATAAGCTTCCAATTCAATGACGTGTTCCATACCAAATACTTCGAACTTAACAATCCTGTGAAATGATTGGCTGATACTACCCTCGGCCAGCGTTCACAATAACCTGGTATCCTTTGCTATCTCCATAATCATTCTTGGTGGGGTCATCCTTTTTCGGTCTTATCCATTTACGATTACATCAGTCGCCCTCTTCCGGTCAGCTGGTCTGAATATTCGTTCGGTCACCAGATACCTGATGGACCAATCTGATCTGTCCTTTAAGCCTAAATAACGCTTAATCAGTTAATTATCTATCACCTCCAACCTTAATATCGACAGACTGGTGTTCATAACTTTTTCGTATTTCCAAATTATCCGATCAGCGAATTGGATCAGCCGGCCATGCCGATCGACCGGTCGAATCAATCCATACAGACCATAATATCCAACGGCCAAGATAGATCGATCTTCCGAGCTCGACCTATGTCGCTTCACTACTCCGTAAACGATCGGCCACTCTGATCAAATTATTCCACTACCGTCATTTCGTTCACTATAAAGTAGCGTGAATTTCCTCGGTTCTCTATATATTCTTCACCGTGCACCGTTCCCGATCGCTTCGTCCCTGGTCTGATCTACCTTTCCAAGGTGGGGTACTGCCGCTTCGATCGTTCCTCTCGTCACACCAAGCATCCGATCCACTTTTCCACCAATCCATAGCAGTTGATATCATAATTCGGACAATCAGCTTGGCGTTGAGGGTCACTTATATACATTTTCAAGTTCACTTCACCGCATTGGCATACCCTTCTTTCAAATTACATCAGTTATTGTGATGAGATGTCGCACCGTCTTGAGCTTGCACAACTGCGAATATATTCTGGTTCGTCTGGCTTCTTTCACAATCCCATATTAGATCTCCACAATTGAGGTCATTCTCATCCACGGAGATATGATCGTCATGTCCTTTCCAATGTGGTGGAGCCGATTTCCAAATTCATAACCGAAGTTTTGGGTGGAATTCAGATACCCACTAGCCCGGCATCATAGTGATGATCCATCCGATCTTGATGCCGATCAGGATCAACGGAGTACCCCCTCCGATAGTTGGTCGTCCTTCCTCGGACTATGGTGACTTGCACCATAATCCGATCCGGCTCCAGCTGGGACATAGCCGCCAGTACTATAGTGACTAGTACCGTAAGCCTCCAGGGTAATAACTTCTTCTTTAATCTCGACATCGTACTCCCCCAATCCGAGTCGACCATCGCATCCTTCCATCTTCAGCAGTATTGGGGGCGATATGCCTTCCCCCAATGCACCCAACACAACGTCTTCAACGAATTTGACAGGTTTAGGCCTTTCGCCCACTAGTAACTCGTGGTGATATCCAGGGTCTCCAAGAGATCCGGACACGCGCACCATTGTGGTGTAATCGCTCTCAGAAATTATTCCTGAGATGCGAACACCCACGGGGGGCAGATGACTAACTGTCGGAGGGGGTACTCCGTCCATCCGAGTCTTGATCCGATCCGGCGTCCGGCCGGCTGGATCGGTCAACGCCATCACCTTGGTCGTGACGACTTGGATGATCCATGTTCGAAAAGCTCACCTTGTGAACCCGTCAGCACTGGCGGTTGCTGTTGACCATGATGGACCCTAGGGCGAAAAGTTAAATAGGGAGACGAGGGCTAGGACTAGGGGTAGCTCCTGGGCGGAAATCTTTTCCGGGGAGCTGGATTGGCAATATACTTGAAGTTTGAATACTGCGAGGGCTGGACCGAGAATAGTCGATCGTCCAGCTAAACCAATGATAATAAAGGGGTAAATTCAGTCGTGAACGTAATAGGGAATCCAATTTTTATTAAAATTAGGATCTTAAGGTATGATTAGATTTTTAGTTCCTTTATTTCCAAAATCTACTTTATTTTATACACCTTATATTCTAGTTTTATGTTTAATATCCAGTAAAAGAGTATACTCCATTTCAACTCCATATATTAGAAAATGATATAAATTAAAAATATTTAATTGTATCTTTTCTATATATGGAGTTGAAATGGAGTATACTGCTTTTTTTGTTCGATAATGGAATAGAATTATTTCAACGTTTAATAAATATTTAATTATTGAAAAACGTCAAAAAATTCGACATATTATGAAAATAGATATACTCCATTTCAACTCCATATATAGAAAAGATATAAATTAAAATATTTAATTGTATCGCTTCTCGTAACTTTAGACCTTAATCTATGAGCTTTAAATTCTTCAAACAATTCCTACGACCAACAGTATACTCCATTTCAACTCCATTATATAGAAAAGATATAAGTTATATATATTACTTCATATTCAATGGATTCTGGAAAAATATGAATACATTGAAGCCATTTTATCTTCTTCTCTTCCTGTTCACATCAAACAAAAACAACAGGATTCTTTCTATCATAATTCCAAACAATTAAAACATATTCGCATTACACAGTAGGCCAAAACGTTACCACACTTTCCATTACGAGATATACCGTGTTCAAAACACGGGCGACTTGAGGTGAGTATGCACAACGCAACGACTCCCGGTCAGGGAACTTCCGGTGGGTTATGACAAATTCTCCGGCAAACCAATCGCAGCAAGAGAGGCCCTTGTTAGCCCTCTGCTGTGAGCCAATAAAAGCGACTTGTGTCTAAGAAAGCGAAACGTATACTGATTTTATCCCTATACCCAATACGCCCTTTTGTTTAACCTACCCCAAATTGCCCGGCTGGATAGTTATGTGTCTTACCTGAAATACTCCAGTTAGTTTCAGCAGGATCCCCTTTGTGTACTGTACACCAAACCCAGCCGGATAGCCCGGATGCTCTTTGGTGTATTAGGAGGGAATATCAAGAAAAGTGAACGGGATAAGGAGTGAGCAAGTCGGAAACTGGAAACATCGGCGAGACTTAAGTTTATTAGCTGCTCGACCGGCTAAGGCTGGATGTCTGACTGATCCGCCTCACCGAGGAAGCGTCCACCGGGTAACCACAGAAGCGGAAACCTGGGAAGAGGCAGCGTAGGAGCGAGAGGGCTCCGCCGGATCTTGGGCCTGGCTGCGTATCGGGGGTGATTTGTCCCGACCTCAAGGAGTCTATAACTCCAAAAGATAGATTCGGCAACAGATATATGATCAACTTTGTTGATGTTAAGTGGATTTATGTACGAGTCTTCCTCGCGAAAGAGCAAAGATATCGCCGCCAAAAAATTTGAACACTTCCTGGCATTTTTCGAGAGACAATTTGGTTGCAAAGTGCATATCTTACGCACCGACGGAGGCGCAGAGTACAAGAACCTTAACGGTTTTTGCAGGAGCACGGGAGTGTCAAGACAAATTAGCGAGGATGGAAACCAATCCAGCAATGGTAAAGCAGAACGCATGCATCAGACCATTATAAACATGGCTCGATGCATGATATTTTCATGCGGACTAAGTCTAGCTTTCTGGGGAGACGACATACAATATGCTGCTTACATCATCAACCGAAGTCCCACAAGCGCTAACGCCAAGCACCTGCCACCTCTCGAGTTTTTAAACGGACAGAAGCCAAAACTCGGAAGTATAGTCGCTTTTGAATCTCCTTGTACGGTTTATCAAAACCTGGGGAAATATTCGCTAGCCCAAAGTGGCCAAATTGGAATTATCATCGGCAAAAGCGGGGAAACAAAAGGTTTCAAAGTCTGCCTCAAGTTGGACAAGAAGGTTATCATCTCGGAACGAATCAAGAACATTAAAACGTTGGACGAAGAGCAGAACCAGCAGATTCAAATCGAATTAAAAGAAGATTAAGAGTTAGAAGAGCTCAAGAACAACAACATATTCAATGCAAAGTAAAAACCTAGAAAACTCAAAAGAAGAAGCCGTGGCAGCGCAAACGACATGAAACAAGAAGCTACATAAAGGCTAAAACGTAAAAGTCAAGAAAACAAGTCGGAAGAAGACATAACTGAATAGATTTGGGCATTGTAAATTTCGTCGGTGAAGTGGATCCCAAAAACTACGCACAAGCAATGAACAGTGCAAATAAATTGAAGTGGATTGCAATTATGGAGGAAGAAATTACGGCTCTCGAGAATAACAAAGTGTGGAAGATTAAACGAGAATCCGAAAGACTGCACACCAATGCATACCAAGTGGGTATACAAGACAAAGACGGACCAGAATGGCAATATCGAGCGATACAAGGCAAGATTAGTAGCCTGCAAAATCGAACAGCGTTTTGGCATCGACTATACTCTAACTTTTGCAGCTGTTATTGAAATGAGCACGGTGAAGTTAATTCTTTGGGTGGCTTGCAAATGGAAAGTTCCTGCGAAACATGGTGACATACGAAACGCTTATGTAAAAGCGTAGGAAGGCTTACACGACATTTATCTACATATACCAAAAGGTATGGAGCTTATGGGTGTTGAATTAAAGGGTCCTCAAGCTACAGGTCGAGTGTTGAAGCTCGATTAAACACTATACGGTCTTAACAAGCCGGACGATTATGAATCGATTATTACATGGAAAATTGATCTATCTAAAGTTTTCGCACTGCATGACGGACATTTGTCTTTATGTACGATCAACCGATCACGACACGGTGATTGTAGGAGTCTATGTGGACGACTTACTCGTAACCGGAACGAAAGAAAGCCTGGTTGATGATTTTTTTGTAGATGGTGAAGTGACTTGCGAATTAATTAACGGGAAGGTATGAAATACATTCGGCCGAGGGCGCCTTCTGATTGGTAGAAAATACGTGCCGGATGGCAGTCGCCAAGCGTATCCACCAGCGGCAGGACGGTGCCAGGCATTGAATCGAGCCAGATGGGTGTGGTCGAGATGTTTGTAATTGGGCTAGCTGTAGATGGGCCGTCCGGGTCAGGTGAGCCGGACTACCTCAGACAGTGGATTACCGAAGGGCGGATTGTTTGGAAGGTGCATGTGCGAAGGGTCCTGAAAACAGGCTGAGTTTTGCAGACGACGGATGAGGCGCCGGAGTTGGACGCGGAGCTGCTAAGGAGGGGTTAACGCCAGCGGTCAAGTGAGCTGCTATCCGGGTCGAGCCGGTTAATTGATGTGCGGTACACCAAGGAGCATCCGGCCGATCCGGCTGGGTTTGGTGTACAGTACACAAAGGAGATCCGGATGCAGCTAGCTGGACTTTTTCAGGTAAGGCACATAACTATCCGGCCGAGCTATTTGGGGTAGATTATACAAAGGGAGTATTGGACATAGGGATAAAATCAGTATACGTTTCGCTTTCTTAGACACAAGTCGCTTTCATTGGTTCACAGCAGAGGGCTAACAAGGTCCCTCTTGCTGCTATTGGTTTGCCCGGGGAAGGTTAAAGTAACCCACCGGAAGTCCCCTGACCGGGAGTCGCTGCGTTGTGTATACTCACCTCAAGTCGCCCGTGTTTTGAACACGGTTATATCTCATATTGGAAAGTGTGGTAACGTTTTGGCCTACTGTGGAAGATTGTGGAGTTTCATTTGGATTCCCTATTACGTTCACGACTGAATTTACCCCTTTATTATCATTGGTTTAGCTGGACGATCGACTATTCTCGGTCCAGCCCTCGCAGTATTCAAACTTCAAGTATATTGCCAATCCAGCTCCCCGGAAAAGATTTCCGCCCAGGAGCTACCCCTAGTCCTAACCCTTGTCTCCCTATTCGACGGACTCTTAACTTTTCGCCCTAGGGTCCATTATGGTCATCAGCAACCGCCAGTGCTGACGGTTCACAAGGTGAGCTTTTCGAACATGGATCATCCAAGTCGTCACGACCAAGGTGATGGAAGTGACCGATCCAGACGGCCGGATGCCAGATCAGATCAAGACTCGGATGGACGGAGTACCCCCACCGACAGTCAGTCATCTGGGCCCCCCGTTGGTTTTCGCATCTCAGAAAGAATTTCTGAGAGCGACTACACCACAAATATATTGTCGATAAAAAATTTCTGAAAAGTGTCGAAGTTCTTGGCAATGCGGGTTTCGTTCGATGAAAACACTGGATATACACTGGACCAAGAAGTAATGATCGACGGCATACTTGAGGATTTCGATTCGAAGGATGCTAATCCTGTGAAGGTCCCGATAAGTCAAGAATACGAAGATTTGAATCTTCGGCGAAAGCGAAGCTTTACCAAAAGACGGCAAAATATCGATCAAAGCTTTTCAATCGCTAGTTGAAAGTTTTATATGGATCTGCCATTGCACCTGACCTGGCATATCCTACGCGGTGCATAAAGCAACAAGAAGAATACACGCACCGAAGCCAATCGACTCGAATTTGGCGAAAAGGATCGCAAAATATTTGAAGGGTTCCAAACATATGAATTTACATATGGGAACATAAAAGAACGCAGAATCTACCACGACCATCAAAGCCTACAGTGACTCCGACTATGCTGGATCAAAGGATGATCGCAAGTCAACAACAGGAGGCGTTGTGTTGATGGATGGCATGATTTTAAACTGGATTGCAAGAAACAAGGTGGGTTTTTGCTGCCTACAATGGAGGCAGAATTCTATGCGGCTTCGAAAATTGAAATGGAAATGCTGGATTTTCGTGAATTACTTCCAGAAGTAGGCTAAAAAGTTGAGCTTCCTATTGTCTTAGTTATGGATAACCAAGCTGCAGTCAAGATCTTGAAGAGCATAGAAGGAAGCTCCAAAATGAAACATGTGCATATACGACTGAAGTATATTGTATCAAAGTTAAAAGATGGTGAAATCGACGCAACCTACGTTCCTACGCAAGATATGCCAGCCGACCGGCTTACCAAGCATTGCCGTATCCAAGATTGAACGCATTTCGCTCTGAAATTGGCTTGAAGTGATGACAGAATTCATTTCAAGAAGGAGTGTTAAATGTGAAGTATCACGGTAAACATTAAATTGTTGTTATTATGTTAGTTACATAATGATAACAATTACGGTACTACTTCTGGGGCGCTTTTTTGGAAGATTTACGGTACATCGCTATATTTGGGGTAAAGTTGGGTGAAATGAATTTGGACCATAACCGACTTTATTTTTGGGTAAGTAGTAGTAGTAGTAACGTAAAACATCAGTTTATCGCAGTACATCAGTTTTCCACAGGAAACATCAGCTGACCAATTATGTGTGTGTATTTTTGCTACGCGTCCCACGATTGGCTGATTAATCGAAAGCAGCAGTTTTTCGCAGTAAAGATTTTCCGCAAAAACCTTTTTTTTGATATTTTTGGTCGACTTTTAGGGATTTTAAACGACATTTCTATGCCGCGAAAAACTGATGTTTTCGATATTTTTGGTGGGTTTTTGGTCGACTTTTGTCAGCTTGTATATTTTTCCAGAGACATCTCTAAGGATAACCCTTTACACCACCGCCTAGTCCATGATTCGAGCTTTTCATTGGTTCATGCGGATTCCACCTATCTGCTGATTGAACAAAATTATCCTAATTTTGCTAAGGTACCCTATTTCCTGCGATAAACTGATGTTTTACGTTAGTCTCAATATAAAAACCAAATCATCTGAACCTAAAACATGGAACA
>MIQA02024360.1:0-15499 GCA_001887855.2 Sclerospora graminicola
TTCTTAATCACAATCACGATCGGTGATGCCCACTGCGATGTTGATGGTCGGATGATCTTTGTACTCAGCAAACCCTTGATCAAATCGGATAACTTTTTCCGGTATTGAGGTGCAACTTTACGACAACGCTGAGCGATCGGTCTTGCATTTCCCACGTCTATATCACAAACAGCTCCGAATGCGGCTGGGGGTAGGGCGTTACCTTTCCCCATCAGTAAGTGACGCCTCTTCCAGATGATCTTCTTTAGCTGATCGATCTGTTCGGGCGTATTCACCTCGGGATTACCGACCTGTAAATCTTCCATGGTGACTTCTGGCATATTTGGCGATACTTCCGGTAACACAGCCATCTGCTTCTCGATACCTTCAATATACTGATCGCCGCCTTCGTGTATACACACTTGTTCGTCCACCTGATCTACCTTTTTCTGATCGGCATCATCTTGGATCGCCCCTTGTACGTCACTCGACTGATGGTTTACTTCGGATTCACCCTCCTCTGTAATGAATTCAGCTGGTTCATCCTCCTTTTCTTCCTCATGATCGTGCTTGGACTCTTCACTGTCCTTTCCGCTAACTGGGTCCGCTGTTTTCGGTGAGCCGGGCCTAATTATACTCAATATCTGTGGACCTTCTTTGGCCTGGCCTTCCCCTGTCGCTTCGATCGATGGCCTCCTGATCAGCAGCTTGGTCGGCGTAGAATACTCCGGCTTCTCGACCATAGGTGAGGTATCTTCATCCGCTAAATCTTGGTCACTGATCATGTCCGTGGTGGCTTGATAAGCCAGATTCTGCCATTCAATGTATCTTCGTGATCCCACTGAAACATATCCGATCTGTCGGGGTACTTTCCCTTCAGTAACCACATCCCTAAGATCATGTCTTCGTGGATGATCAGCGGCTGATCGGATATATTTGTGACCCTGATATAGCTTGATCGGCCGATACCTTTAACGAACGTTGGTACCCAACGTTCGCCACGGGTCAGCCACAATTTCTGTTGCCGATCACTAGACCGAATCATGACATCGACTGATCGGGACACCCCAATGTTCTCGTACTGACCCATTTTTAACATCCGTACATGAGTACCATACAAAGGTCGTCGGCCAGATAACTGAATCTGCACTTCATCCGGCAGAGTCAGGGTTCCATGAGATAGGTCAAGTCGTATACCAGCGGGTACCATAAAATCCATCCCCAATATCGCGTCCTGACCGGCTAGCCGTCCAACCCAAGCATTAAAATAGTAGACTAGGGATCCTGCCAGGGTGATCTTCACACGTGATCGTCCCTCCGTCATATATGAACTCTCGCCGATCCCAACACATTATTGCCTCTGGGTACTGTCTATACGACATCCCACCTTACGAGCAAAGGCGGAGTCGATGATCGAGACTTCCGCCCCAGAGTCAAATAAAATAGTGGCTTTTTCATTGTTGATCTTTCCGTTAGCTTTAGCCTGTTTAAACCACTTGTCGGGAGAGTGATACTTCCAGTATCCACGGGATTCGCCGGGCAGTAGATCCAACTCCATGATCACGTCCGATCGTGAATATTCATCCACTCTGAGACTGTAGATCGGACACCGATCGATGCAATTTGAATTAGAACATGTATTGTCGGTTATCTTCTTTTCCTCAAACTTATCTCCGCTACCGACATATGCATAAATGCAGAACATAGATCGCTCGGCTCGAACCAGATTCCAACCTGGCGAGCAATCTAGTTTAACATCTTCTCAACATCTGGTGGGAGCATACCAGCATGTTTAGTCGGCACATACCACTTGCGCATCAGATTAAAGAATTCTTCGATAGGGCAGGCGCCGGCGTCATGAAGCTTCCCACAGGTCTTGCACACGAAAAAACAGTGATCAGAAGGGTTACCTTTACGATCACATTTTCCACACGTAATTCTTTTCCAACAATCACGATCTCCATGTTTGGTCGACCCACAATGCACACATTTCTTACGAGATCGGTCCTGATCAGGTTAAATACCACCCGGTTTCCGTCCGTCCACGCCATTAGTCGATGATCTCGGGCGATACATTGGTTCCGTCGTAAAGACATGACGGTACTGTTCCTCTTCCGAGCTCAGACTCGACTGGCCACTTTCTTCTTCGGAACTTGAACTGTCTGCCGCCTTCGCGATCATTCGAATCGCTCTGGCTGGTCGGGCTGCCGGTATCTTGCCCTAATCAGGGTGTGGCTTGGACCGGTAACGGTTCGATCCTACCTCAACCTTGGGCTGTCGACTCTTGGCCCGTTGCAACGTCCTTAGAGTCAGTTCCAGTTGTTCTGAGTCCTTTATACGGAGCAGGGTTAGCTGATCAGCCAGATCGCGATTGTCCAGAGTTCCAATGAAGTGTTCGACATGTTCGCGGGCTATGTCCGGGTGTCGTGGGTCCTTGATCGGCATTTTCGCGCGTAGACCAGCAACATTCAACCGATGTAAGTACTCGATC
Source organism: Sclerospora graminicola (assembly GCA_001887855.2). Classification (NCBI taxonomy): domain Eukaryota; phylum Oomycota; class Peronosporomycetes; order Peronosporales; family Peronosporaceae; genus Sclerospora; species Sclerospora graminicola. Next base: position 2,471 of record MIQA02024360.1, read on the forward strand.
GGCGTCTCGTCGGATCTTTTCTTCATGTGGTAGTACTGCCTAGCGACAGACACCCCCGAATTGCAGTATTGTTCTTCAAACTCTTCACACAAACGAGGCCACTTCAGACGCACTTCTCGACTTAGCTGTTTAAGCCAGTTCTTGGCCGGACCTTTCATTAGATCAGCGAAGATCAGGCATCTTTCAGCTTCCGGTGTCTTGTCCCTCAGAAAAGCTGACTTAGTCCGGCTTAACCTACCTCTGGCCTGATCGTCATCCATATCTTTGCCAGTGAAATCTTTCAATTCCGAGATCGCAGACATTCGTACTCGGGTGATCGTTCCTGATTCACTGTCAAATGCCTGCGCGGAGGCCATATTCGCCCTGCGAGGCATCTCAATGTCCAGATCATCTGGATCGAAATGTTGACTGATCTCACCCTCTGACTCCATGTCCACATCGCTCCGTGGGGGTGATCGGTGAAATCGGTCTTGGTGATCGGCCTGGCATATCGAACGGACGATTCCGGCTGATCGGACTGATTCCATCTCCACATCCACGGGTCTCTTGACCGATTTCTCGGCGGACTGATTCATATTCGGTGCCGATCGCCATGGTTGTCCTTGTCCAGGTGTATATTGAGGCAATCCGCATTGATCACCCGCAAATCGGTTCATCATTGTCGCGAACATGGCTTTTAATTGCTCTGGGACCTCCGGCATGTTGGTATGACAAGTGTTGGAGGTCGGACTCGCCTGTGGCACTTCCTGAGCGTCTTCGAAACTATCGTCCGATCCGACTCTACCAGGTTCAGGCTTTCTCTTCCTATTCTGCGACTCGGTCTTGGGGTCGATCTGCTGGATCCCTTTCGGGCCCAACGTCATACGTGTGATCCCAACCGAGGAGTCGGTGGATGCCGCTCCAGATTGTGATGACGATTGATAGATCGACCCGATATCCATAGGATACTCGACCAACTGCGATCGGTGCGAAGGATCCGCGATCGGCGACTGAACCACTGGGTTCGCCCCTAGTAACGAGGCAAGATGATCATACAGGGTGATCATAGATTCTCTGATCGTCTCTTGATCCAGATCGAATAGCATATTCGCGTCGAAGGCACCAGTAGTGAAGCCAACCTCGTCAATCTGCGCCAAGAGGTTCCTGATCAGATCAAGTTGACTGCCTGTGATCACCGGCCGGGTCGCTCGACCTTCCAGCTTCCCGATGATCTTAGGCTTGATGATCTTCATCACTGGGTTGGTAACCAGGAACTTGTGAAACTCTCGAAGATAAAACAGTCGTTCCACATCTTGGACAGTGGTCTTCTCGGCTGGTTCGATCTTCTCTTCGTCTTCCTCGAAGATCTTCGGTTTAGGTTTCACATATTTTTTAGGTGGATCGCAATGATCCGCCCCCATGTTTTTCTGTCTTTTTCGATTTTCTTCTTATGCATAGGATCAAGGTTAACACCTCGATCCTTTCCTGGGTTATAGTCAACTTTACTATAACCCAGATCGGCCCCGATCGGGGCCATGTGGGGAGTTATTTCATCTTTAATCTCGACCTGGCACTCCACCAAACCAGGTCAATCATCGCTTCCTTTAGAAAGGGACAGCATCGGAGGCGATACGCCTTCCTCCAATACACCCGAAAAAGTTTCCTCCACTTTGATTTTCACATCTTTTTCATCATCAAAGGAATCACGGTGATATCCTGAGTCACCAAGTGATCCGGGCACGCGCACCATTGTGGTGGAGCCGATTTCCAAATCCATGACCGAAGTCGTGGGTGGAATCCGGATACCCACTGGCCCGGACGACCAACTATCGGAGGGAGTACTCCGTCGATCCTGATCAGCATCGGAATCAGATGAATCACCACTGTGGTGACTGATCTGATCCTCCCGGTCATCTGCCCGGTCTTCATGCTCGTCAGGATCTATGTTTAACTTCATCTCACCTTGTGTACCCGTCGATCGGGGCTGATTACACTCACTTAGGTGGACTCGGTGACGAAAAGGATGATCTTGATCAGGTCGGAGGGTTCGACCTTCTCGAGACGGGGGGTGTCCTCGGGTGGAAATCTTCACCGGAGAACGGGTTGGGGTCGACACTTAATCAGTATCTAGGCACTGATCAGAAAAGTTCGTCTGATCAGGCCAGCCAATGAGAGAGAGATATAACGAAACCAAGAAAACGCGATCAATCCACGATCTTCCACAGTAATCCACAAACGTTATCTCCACAAAACCTTTACCAATATTATTAACGTGTTCCAAACACGTGCGCGTTGCGGGTGAGGTTCGATCACCTAAAACAAACCCGTCGGGGGCCTTCCGGTAAGCCAAAAATGCGTCTAAGCGCGTCTTAACCGGGAAATAGTTGAGCAAGAGGGGACTAATCAACCCTGTGCTCCCAATGACCGCACACGTGGCGGAGCGACTCTTTGCTTTAGGGGGAAAATCTAAACCTGTTATTATATATGCAATGTCCTATACCTGTGTACCATACCTCAACTCATGCCTGACCTTTACTTCGAACCTATTTACTTCGTCGCACGGTTGCGTAACACTCTCTTGCCCATCCTGGCTGCACCTTCAAGCTGACCTGTACCGATTCTGCCCTGATCATGACCCGACTCTTCAGAAGATCCTCAACCCATCCTGATCTTCAACAAACGACCTTGAAACCACTTGAGACCTGCTCTCCAGCACTTGTTCACTTCATATATAGTCCGACCAAACCGAGAACTTACTTGCCCTTGCATATCAACGCTGATCAGAGGCTGATCGGCCCTGATCACGATCAACATAGTGATCAACCGAGTGATCAGGTGGTGATCAGGCTGATCACCCCTTGATCACCTCGGGAACGCTCTGGGTCACCCCCAATGCTGCTGAAGATGGAAGGATGCGATGGTCGACGCGGATTGGGGGGTTCGAGGTCGACATTAAAGAAGAAGTTACTCCCGTAGAGCCTCCGGCTGGGCCGGATTGCGGAACTGGACCGGATTACGGTACTACTCACTGTAGTACCGGCCGCTATGTCCCAGCTGGAGCCGGATCGGATTATGGTGCAAGTCACCATATTCAGAGGAAGGATCATGGTTTCGACCATGATCCTGACAAACAAATGCATATTATGAATATCAAAGAAGAACAAATTAAGAAAGAAGAATCGGAAGCTGGATACGACCGGAGTGGGAAGCTGGCCGGATCAGGATCAAGTCACGATCCGGGTCACCTACCCCTAAAAAGACCGGATTGGCAGGAGTCGGATTATCCAATCCGCAAAGATAGGCCTTGTTTCGAAGAAGAAGAAGAAAAGCTGGACGGCCTATCACAGAAGGTTACGGATACCGATCTGGAGCGTGCCCGCCATCTTCGCGAGTTGGGCCAGTTCTTGCGGACGGAAGGGGTCCTGAGAATAACACGACCGAAAATTCTAGGCGGATTAAAATATCCCGTCTCTCCCCCATCTCTCCCAGAAAGCCATGTGTCCCTTATAAGAGGACTGTTCGATCAACTCAAGCATGCCGGCATCAACACCGCCGCTTTCGATCCGAATCTGTTGTTCGATCTGAAGGCAGATAGGTTGAAGGAGGCATCCAGCGCACTGCACGACCGCTTGGTACCGTTAGTAGGATGCTCTCCGTCGAGAAGATGACAGCAACACCTGGAGCGACGCCGCCTTCGCCGCCGGCAGCAGGTAGACCGGCCGGATTACACTCGGGTTCTTCTTAGTACGAGTCTGCCCCTTCGGAAGCGGATTCAACCGATTCATCGGTAGGTATTACCCGCATGACGCTTGGCCAAGGGGAGAAGCGCGTGTGGCGACGGCCACGAGGCTTGGAGAATATGAAGATCCGGATACGCCCGTGCGGAAGATAGCCAGTCAGTACAGCGTCTAAACCCGGACGGCAACGGCGGATCTAGAGCCAAAAGACGAAGACGTCGATGTGCGGAATAAGAAAAATCCCGAGCCGGCAGCCAAGCTTCCCCCCAAATCACCCCTCAAGTGGATCCTCAGATGAGCCCTCAAGTGCCGGATCATCTTCAGAACATGTTGTCGGCAATGATGGAGCGATACTTAGAAGAACGGCGTCGGGTGAGTTCAGTCCGGGGTCATCGGACCGGCCGGCTCGTCGTGGAAGCGATCGCCCGAGCCAGTCCAGTACTATGCGAGGAAGTGGATTGACGAAGACATGGAGTCAGTGCAGTCCAAGCAGAGTGAGCCCCGTGCCGTCCCGCCAAGCTGCCGGACAGGTCGCCGAACTTGACGGCCAACGAATAGGAAGCTGTCCTTCAGTGACGTGGATGTGGAATCCGTCAAGTCGGCCCGGTGCCATTATGATCCGGATGACCTGGATCTGGGGATGGATCGTCGAGCCAATGTGGACTCAGCAGAAGCGTTTGATCCGGACTCAGGGGCGATTACCAGAGTTCGAATGTTAACCACGTTCGAGCTGAAGGATTTCACTGGACGGGACATGGACGATGACCAAGCCCGAAGATGGCTGAGCAAGACGAAATCAGCATTCATCAAAGACCGGACGCCGGACTAGGAGAAGTGCCTGATCTTCGGAGACTTGATGAAGGGTCCGGCAAAAAACTGGATCCAGCAGCTCAGCCGGAAAGTCCGAGACGATTGGAGGAAACTGGTTGAAGATTTTGGAGAGCAATACTGCGGATCGGGAATGTCGGTAGAGCGCCAATATTTCCACACCAAGAAGCGGGCAGACGAGACCCCTCTGGAATACCTAATTCGTTTAAATGTCGCTGGCATGAGGGTGAACATACCGGTTAAAGAAGATGACAGCCGAGCAAAGCCGCTCGGGAACATGTGGAGCATTTTATCAGCACGTTGGACGATCGGGAGCTGGCGGACCAGCTGGCGCTACTGCGATTGAAGAATACCACGGGGCTGGAATTGACGCTTCGCACCTACCAAAAAGCGAAGAAGCGAGGCCCCAAGGCAGCAGTTGGAACTGGCCGGTTCAAGTCCCGTTTTAGCTCGGATCAAGTAAGCGGCCACCATCCACCAGGACGGCCCGAGCCGTCCGCATGGTCGCCCGAGAGTCGGACGCGACTAGATCGGAAGAGAGTACCAGCGATCTGGGGGCGAGTCCGAGGAGGAGCAGTACGGGTACCTGTTCTCGGCGGAAGCCAGTCAGCCGTCCAGGCTGCCAGCTGGGTCCAGTCAGCCGAAGGGGTTCCCGGCTCGAACTGACCAGGATTACCCCAGACGGAAATTTTTCCACTGTTGGTCCATCAAGCATGACGACCGGAGCTGTTGGAAGCGGCTGACCTGCAAGAAGTGCGAAAGGAAAGGACATCCAGCGGAACACTGCTTGTTTACTTGCAAGACTTGCGGGGAAGTGCACGAGGCGGGACTGTGCCCTATTGAAGAATTCTACAACCAGATGAAGAAGTGGTACGTCCCGACCAAGCATGCTGGAATGCTGCCGCCCGGGATGGAAAAGATGTTAAACTAGATCGCTCGCCAGGTTGGAATCTGGTTCGAGCCGAGCGGTCTAGTGTTAGTATCTATGCATATGTCGGTAAGGAGGATAATCAAGAAGCAAAGCAAAGCGTAACCGACAATACATGTAAGTTTGACGATTACGTCATCCGGTCCCCGGGCAGCACGGCTGACCCCTTCCTGGTGAGCAGTATACGGACGGACGAATATTCTCGGTCTGAAGTGCTTATGGAATTGAATCTGTTACCCGGCGAGTCGCGAGGTTATTGGAAATACCATTCACCGGATAAGTGGTTCAAGCAAGCCAAGGCGGATGGCAAAATCAATAACCAGAAGGCTACCATGCTGTTTGACTCTGGCGCAGAAGTGTCTATCGTTGACACCACCTTTGCTCGTAAGGTGGGGTGTGAAATAGACGAGACGAAGCGGCAGGAATGTATCGGCATTGGAGAAAGTTCATACATGACCCAAGGCAGAACAAGAGTTAAGATTACGTTGGCTGGGTCTTTGGTGTATTACTTTACCGCCTGGGTAGGTAAGCTGGCCGGGCAGGATGCAATTCTGGGGATGGACTTTATGGTCCCGGACGGCATACGGTTGGATTTATCGCATGGAACATTGACGTTACCGGATGAGGTGCAGATCCAGCTCGCCGGCCGGCGGCCCTTATATGGTGCCCCCGTCCAGTTCCTCAAGTTAGGTCAGTTTGTAACGGTGCCAGTGGGAAAAGCAGTGGAAGTAATGGTACGACCACACGACAGACGGAGTAAGTTATGGCTGACAAGGGGCGAGTGCTGGATACCCTCGTTCGTCAAAGGGGAAGGTCACCTCAACTACATAAGCGTGACCAACATCTCAGAAAGGCCCCTCACCTTGCATGAAGACGTGATCATTGGAATGTGGCTGGCCGAGGACAAAGTGCCCCGCCGGACAGGCTATGTCACTATTGGATCAAGACGCTATATCGAGTGGCAAAACCTGGCCTTTCAGGCAACCACCGATTTGGTCAGCGAAGAGGAAGAAGTGGAAGAGGACCAGACTCCAATGGTGGCTAAACCAGAGTACCGGACCCCTTCCGAGATATTGACGCGGAGCCGGCCGTCGCCGGATCCGGCTGAACGTACCGGCCGAGACTTTGCCCCGATCGCTGAACTGGTTTTACCCACCCCGATGAAGACGGACGAACGACGGAATCGGGAGAAAGGACAAGGCAGAGTTACATATGCGGTCACCCCCGATGCCGGATGGTTTGATGACCGAGCCGAAGGCGAATCGACCCAGCCGGCCGATCAGAATTCGGGAATAGCCGAAGGCGAATCGACCCAGCCGGCCGATCAGGATCCCGAATTAGTCGAAGCTGACCAAGTCTGCATTCATGAAGGGGGCGAGCTATATGTTGAAGGCATGGAGGATCAGATGGCGGTGCTACCTGAGGTAACCCCCTGCCCACCAGCGGTTACTATTGACGATCTGCAAGTGGGAGATTCGGCACCCCGGAAGAGATCAGCAGGCTGAAGGATATCATATGGAAAAGAAAGCATCTGCTGATTGGACCAGGAAACGCACTGCCTCCGGCCGCCCATGGGGCGGTATGCGACATTGATGTCGGTAACGCCAATCCGGTGGCGCTAAGGTGCCAGAGAGTCGCTCCCCAGTATCGAGAAAAGATGTCGGAGCTTATCAAGGGATTGCTGGCCACCAAGATAATCCAGCCGTCCACCTCGCCATGGGCGTCGCCCATTGTAATCATTTTTAAGAAGAATGGGGTGGATATAAGGTTGTGTATCGACTACCGACTAGTGAACCGGCTGACTAAGCTAATGGTTTACCCGATGCCGCTGATAAACGACTTGCGGGAGGATCTGGATAAAGTTTTGTGGTATTGCTCGTTGGACATGGCTAGTGGATTCTGAGTGGCCTCTATGACCATATATGCACGAGAAATCTCTGCGTTTGTAACGCCCTTCGGGTTGTTCGAGTGGAACCAGATGCCGTTTGGCCTAAAAAATGCCCCGCAGTTTTACCAGCGGCTAATAGATAACGCGTTGTATGGACATTTCAAGATCAAGGCGGACCAAGATCCTGCCCTGGTCGGTGATTTGTTCGCCGAAGGTGACCCGGACCCCGACCCAAACCCTTCGGTTTGGGGGCGGCGGTCCTACATTGATGACATTCTCGTGACAGCTACTACTTGGGATTTACTATGTGAAAAAGTGGAAAAGTTGATGATTACGTGTGAAAAGTGGAATATTTCGATTAATGTAGTTAAGAGTTTCTGGGGAAAGACTAAGGTTGCCTATTTGGGTCATCAGGTTTCGATTGCCGGATTGGAAGCTAATCCGAAGGATTTGGAGTCCTTGAGTAATCTGCCTTTCCCGTGGTCTCTAAAGGCCATGCAATCTTTTTTGGGCAGCCTGAATTACTACAGTCGGCTAATTGAGGATTTTGCGGTCTATGCTGCGGTTTTGTATGAATTACGGGAGGTGGATTACCACAAGCTGAGAGAGCAGGATAGGCAAGGCGAGCCGAGCCAACACTATCGGCCAATGATATGCCGCCCGGGTCAACTATTTCGGCCAATGAGATGCCGCCCTTGTCAACTATTTCGGCCAATGAGATGCCGCCCTTGTCTTCCCAGACAGGCAGCCGGCTGCCGAATTCCTGTGCGGCCGGTCCGGATGATCACATGAGCATGGCGATGGTAGTCTTTGGCATGTTGAAAGCAAAGATGGCGACCCTGAAGCATTTTGATGTTAATAAGGTTCCTGTGGTCATCATCTATGCTAACAAGTGGGCCATCTCAGCTGCTCTTGTGCAGGATCATGACGGGGTGTACTGTCCTGTGACATTCACCAGCCGGACTCTGAAGGCCGATGAAGTTAACTATGGGCTAGTGGATAAAAAGGTTTTGGCCTTATTACGGATCCTGGATGTGTGCTATACCATGCTGGTGTCTCGATCTATTAAAGTACTATCTAGACGGTCAACCCTGTCATGGCTTCTGACGGCAAATGGAATTGACGGCCGGCTGGGTAGATGGGCCGCTCTGCTGTCTCAGTGGTCTCTCGAAGTAACCAAGTGTACTAAAGGAGAAGAGGAGATACTGGGCACGTTAGCGGCCATCATTACCCCAAGCGCAGAAGTGGAGGAAGCGCTGATAGCTATAGCGCCTCGGAAACAGCCGCGACAATCCATCATATTACCACCGCCAACAGTGGGACCCACGGAAGAACTCATGGTTCTGAGGTTGACGGGTCGGCAAGCGTAAAGAAGGGCGTAGGGGCATATGGTGCTATTTTGTGGAAGTTGCCCGAGTGGAAAGTGGTCACTGCTGCTTCAGATTTCACGCCTGGCATAACAGTGAACGAAGAAGAGTACCGAGGACTTTTACTTTGCATAGATCTGATGGCTGGTCGGACGCAGGGTCGGATCATCATATGTGGTGATTCCAATCTGGTGATCCGGCAAATCACAGGAGAAATAGATTGCAAGGCGCCCCGGCTGAGACTTTTGAACGATCGGGTTATGTCCTCCCTGCGGAGGTGGCCAGAGCATGAATTGTTACATGTCAAACGAGAGTGGAACAACAGCGCAGACCATCTGGCTACATTGGCCATGCGTGATCAAGTCGGCCTCAACGTCTTGGATCTAGGTTTGTTGTCGGGTTGGCAGAAATGAACAAGCTGTCGGAGATAATCAGAACGGCCGCTAGGTACGAGGACCATCCGTCCGGATCCAACCGTTCCGGAGAAAGAAGAGTATGACGGCCAGGACTGGGAACAAGGCACTCAGACCCGACCCGATCAAGAGATGCCCTGCGGCGACAAGAGGTCCCTCTAGGCAGACCCACAAGCCGATTGGGCGTGACTAACCGGGGTTAATAGTCGAAGTAAAGGATGGAGTGGGGATGAAAGAAGCATGGATGGATATATTGAAAAAAAAAACAAATGAAAGGAAAGAACCAAAAGAGTCAGGCTACCCATCGCTATGGACGATTGTACTTGTTGCGGAGCCGAGCCACTTGAAGTCCAGGATGGTCGGAGGGTCGTTTGCGGTATTGATTGCGCCAAGGATCTTGCTGGTCGATGGCATCCAGCGATTCGAAAGGAGAGGCAGTCTGATCCCGCGCACCTAGGCCTGGGTACCACGCTCCACCCTCCGCTGCACATTCGCACCTTCGATTTGACAAATGAAGTATAAAAGGGGAGAGAAACAGGTCCAGGTCACAAACACCATCCCGGATGCCTTCCATAACAAACGCACCTAAGCGGACCCATGCTTTGGAAGCTCGTCCCCGTCGATTCTTCCGGGCGGCGGAATATGTTCGGAGAGATATGTCCTCTCGCTTATCTTCTGCAGAGATGTACAGAAAATGGGTGGTTTCCCAGATGGACCGGGCATGGGTCACAGCAAAGTCCTGGAATCTCGCTTTGAATTCTGGGCCGGACGGAAGTCCCATATCTGGCATCTCAGTGGCCAAGGTTCCCCAAGGCCCGGCCTCCATAAGCTTGTCAATAGCACCCGACCTCATCAGGTCGGGGCGCCAAGTGTCCAATGGAGGCGACTTGCGTGACTGAGGAAATACCCAGAGAGGTGGACGGGACAGAGAGTGAGCAAGTTGAGAACTGGAAACATCGGCACGACTTAAATTTCTCAGCTGCTCGACCGGCCAAGACAGGATGGCGGACTGTCCGTCCGGCAACCACAAAAGCGGAAGTTTGGGAGAAGGGGGCGCAGGGGCCAGAGTGCTCCGCCGGATCTTGGGTTTGGCCGCCGGGCGGCCGGATCGACGTTTGAGACGAGGTCTGGCCGGAGCTGGTCGCTGGGTTTTGGCCGATGTTTCGGAGGAAGATTCTCTTAGATCGTTCAGGTCGAGAGTCAACCAATGATCAGGGATGTCATCTTCATTCTCCTCCACCTTCTCCTCTGTTACTCTGTTGGAATTTAGGGGACGGGTGACCCGAGAGGCCGGAGTGACGACAGTGTCGGGAGGAAAAGAGGAATCAGTCGGCCCATACTCTCCGGATCCAAAACCAGCCGGCGGCGGAGTCTGCAAATTGATAACCTGATTGGGATCCGGGTGATCCACCGTTTGGCTACTAGAATTTGAGAGGCGATGACGGGTGTCCGCGCGAGAGCGAGACAACGCAGCGAGCATCAGCTGATCGTCGTAATCCTCATCTTCATCGTCATCATCGTATATATACTTAGGGGAGTGCGGATATGAACCCGAAGATGAATCAGACGGGGAGCCAATCTTGGAACCGGATGGCGAAGCTGCTGCCGAGCTGGATGGCGAAGCGGCGGCCGATCCGGATGCTGAGTCATCTTCGGAGCTAGACGGCGAGCCAGGCGTGAGACCAGTTCTCCCCGGTGAAACGGGTGGAGATACGGCGGCGGCCCCCATTACAAACAAGCTATCGTCGCTGTCCGACTCAATCTCTCGTTCGCTAGCCGAATTGCCCAAATAACATCGGTGCAAAGGGGAGGATTCACTCCTTTTTCTCCGTTTGGGAGGGGCTGAAGGCGGATCGGACCCGGCCAGGGATGGGTTAGAGCTGGCCGGACGTTTTCCGTTTCCTGATCCCACCAGAGATGCGGACGAGAGATCCGAACCGGCCAGGGGCGGATTAGGGCGGGCAGGAAGCTCCCCAGGTCCCGATTCCGCTGAGGCAGATGACCGGGACGATTTCGGTGGGAAGGTTTTCCCCTGATCCACCATCCCCAAGATGGCCAAGATGGCCTCTCGCGCACGCAAATGAGCCTGTAGGAGGGGGGCGATCTGGGTCTGAGTCGTTTCGAGCCGGTCTTGCAGTTCGCATAACAGGGACCGAAACCGATCCTCTTTATCATGCAGGGCGGCGCAAAACGGTCGGCCCGAATCAGTTCCTCATGGGCGTCATGATGACTTCTCTGGGCCTGGTAAAGCTCAGATCGCAGCTCTTATTGCCGGGAGGAAGCTTCTGGCAACTGTTGCTCCAGAGAAAAAATGTGGCGGAGAGCTTGAGCATGGAACTCTCGCAGGTGGTCACGGTCATCCCGCATGGTGTCTAATTCGTGGGACACCTGGCGGTATCGGACACGAAGATGCGATAACTCTTGGGATACGTCGGAAATCTCGGCAAACTGTTGTTCCAGCTGTTCCAACTGTTGGACGGCGGAGTGATAAGGGCTTGGAAACCGTAAGCGATCGGGTTACAACATAAGAAGGGGGAAAGCACTTACGTTGAAGTTTTGAGCGGTGAACCAACTCCTGGTTGGCAGTCCGGAAGGGATTCGACGACGTCTGCTAGCGTGCGGAGACGATTTCGCTCTTCCGACAGGCTGGCGACTTGGCCCTCGAGATCGGTCACCTGCTGTAGAAGGTCACTCGGTCCCGAGGAGGATTTCCGGGCGATAGCTTCATCGGCCCGGCGGTTGGCGGAAGCGAGTTGCTGGAACAGATCAGTTTGGATGTGTTCCAAGCATTCCACTTGGGCGGCTAACATCTCCAACCTTTTCTCCATCCCCACCACTTCGGAGGTTGGGGTGGACGGTGCAGCGGCCTGTTGCAGGGCGTCAGTAAGCTGGCCTACAATGGCCCTGACGCGGGTTATTTTGTCCACTGCTACCTGATGGATGCGCCTCAGCTCGGAGATTCGGGCCCCCGTGCGGTCCAGCATTGCGAAACGTGTCACGCATCTGTGTGACAGAACTTTAGAGTCGGCCTGACAGGATCGGAGATCTGCCTGAAGGGAAGAGACGTCGGCCTTCAGTCTGTCCCGGTCACCGCAAGCCTGACCGTGAATGCGGAGCGCCGCGTCAACGTCAGCTGACGGCATCACCAGATCGGGGATAAGGGATGAATCCGGCGGTTCTGCGATTTACACCCCGCTGGCAGGCGAGTCGTCATCCACTAAAATAAGTCGGCATATGTCATCCTCGTCGATTTGCAGGACTGCAAATATATCAGGATAAGGTCAGCATCTGCGGATGAGACTGCAAGCCTGCCGGAAGTCCGACCGAGTTCACGAAAATTGTCATAAACCAGTCAGATGACGTACCAAAGCGGGGCATGGGTAAGAAGGATCAGGTCGATTTGGTTCAGGTGAGGTCGTGCCTCAACCGTTGTGCGTCTGTGGCAAGACTCAGGGGCGGCCGTGGTAAAGTGACTTGTGAATTTATTGATGGGAAGGTGTGAAGTACTTTCCCGAGGGAGCCTTCTGATTGGCGGAAAATGCGGACCAAGGGCATAGAGGCCGGATGGCAGTCGCCGAGCGTATCTACCAGCGGCAAGACGGCGCCAGGCCTGGAATCGGACCAGATGGGTATGGTCGAGACGTGGTTAGTTGGGCTAGCGGACCAGGCAAACCGGATGACCTCGGATAGTGGACAACCGAAGGGTGGATTGGCCGGAAGGTATGGGCGAAGGGTTCTGAAGGGGGTTGAGTTTCTTAGAGGACGGAGGAGGCACCAGGGTCGGACGAGGAGCTGTCAAGGAAGTGCTAACGCCAGCTGTCAAGTGAGCTTAGATGGATGGCCATCCGGCCGATCTGGCTGGGTTCGGTGTACCGGCTGGGCTGGTACC
>MIQA02024361.1:0-21269 GCA_001887855.2 Sclerospora graminicola
GACTTCCGCACCGCGGCATGTCAAGTTTTAAAGCCGGTGCTCCTCCATCCCGAGTGCGTGCTCGCCACGTTCAAGGCTGGCTTGCTTGATGGCTTTTGTCGAAACTCGACTGGATCATGTCAAAATGACGTCGAAAATGCTTCTACCCGAGATCACTTGTATCAAACTGGTGGGTGGATTTAGACACTTACACAGATTTTGCGCAAATGCTGGAGGATTACTATGTGGTAAGGATCTGCAGTAGTGGCGCCGATACTTAAAAGGACAGCTGCGAAACTACTTTGGCGGCGCACGAACGCGTAGGAAACCAAGGGTAATGCATTTTAATATACTCAGTTTTACATTTACCTTTGTCTATTCGGGTGCATTCCGTTTCTTCGTCAATACACATTTAACATTTTTTCACCCTTGGTTTGTCTTCAGCGTAGTTGATTAATTTGGTCTATTGGGTTTCACCACCACCTTCGCTTACATTGGCTGTTAGAATGCCGAGTTTTTGAAAGCTCTATGCAGACAAGCTTGTTTGGTAAGTGAATGGTTATTTCCCCGTGTTTGATTAACTGATTTTGATCTAGGCACAAGGCAAACCTTCGGCTGGTGGAGCGGCCAGACTCGGAAGCGCCTGCCATTGCCATGTCTAGACCGACACTGTTGGTGGAGGGGAGGATTTCATTTGGCAATACCCAGCAGAATTAAAGCCACTGACGGTGCGAGATATTGCTTGTCATCAATTTACCATTCGACTCGGTAAGAAGTTTAAAGCACCAAATGCTGCCACGTTTGATGCGTGGGTTTTAGCTTTAATGCAAGCTCAAAACCGAATCGTGACTCTGAGCACTTGCACCTTCAAAATGCAGCTGGAACGCATGCAACAACAGCGAACGACATGAAGAAGTCTAGCAGACAGAGCCAAGACGATGATGGATGCAGAAATACTTGCAGTATCGTAGCCGCCAAAGCCATGTTTCGACAACCAGACCACACGCGTTGAGACCTAACTTGGAGTGACCATGTTTCACGCGAGATATTCACAACTTTAAACTGATAAAGCTACACCGTCCAGTCTCGACCATTGAGGCAAAGGTCGAGGCTGAAAGCGCGGTGAATAACTTTGAGCTTGATGACGGGGCAGAATCTGCATTGAACAGAGACAAGGGCGACTTTACATTTAATAAGTGTGATGACGACGATGAATTCCTTCATGTCGTCGACGATAAGAGCATGAACGACAAGACGAACAAGTCTATCAATAGCGACGCTGATACTATTCGTGCCGACACTGGCATCATTACGCAGTGCAAGGTTGAAGAGCCCAAGCCAGAAGTAGAAACAGTTTCTACGACCCCAAAAATAAACGCTGATGCTTTCGCAGCTGAAGCTTTATCGTCGAGACTTCCTAGCTCCAAGGAGGTTGTTTCAAGTCCCTCAACTCTTTTTTTTTTCGTCGTCGTATGGTACGGAACACAAGTGAGTTCCGGTTGACCCTACTAACTCACGGTTACTCTGGATGCGACGCTGTGCCATGTCTAACGTTGCATCAAGTGATACAAGAAGGCAAGAGATTCCTGCTAGAAGACGGGTATCTGTGAACCCTAATAGCACTACAGCTTGTTAGGTTTAGCAGTTCCTTAAGACCAGATTGGTTTCAGGACAAGGCATAACATTAACACGTCACGGATCTACCTCTCTGTCCTTACTATTATCCGAAAGAAGACTCGATGTTGAAGGAAGAATGTATTTACCCGAAGCTGTTTTTTGAGTTCGCAAATCTGTTTCATCTTCAAGCTCTCCATGCACTATCAAGTCTTACCTACCGGTACTTACCGCTGTCTAGTTTGCCAGTCGCTCGGTTCATATCGAGGAACATTCAATTTTGGCAAAGCAGGTTTCCCCAAAATCAAATCGGCAGCCTTCTCAGCAATCATAATGACAGCCGCGTTCGTGTTGCCACTCACTATGTTCGGCATAATCGACGCATCCACAACGCGAAGCCCCTCTAATCCGTGGACACGAGTTTGAATGTCGACAACCGAGTTGTCGTCTACACCCATGCGAGCTGTACTCGTCACGTGAAAATTTGTTGCAGCGTATTTACGGATCCATGCGTCGATCTCTTGGTTCGTTTGAACATCGTCACGGGGAGAGATACTACGACCACAGAAATCCTTGAAAGCGTTTTGAGCGAAGATCTCCCGTATCAACTTAACACCCTCTCGAAGCGTTATCCTACTTTCTTCGTCAGCCATGTAATTAGGATCGATGATGGGGCGCTCGCGAGGGTTAGCGCTGCGCAATTTGATTGTGCCATTCTTGGGCCCTCGCAAGATCGAAACGACTCCAGTCATCGCATGGCCAACGTCTTCTCGCAGTTGCTGACGCAGATCCACAGCGCAAGGGCTGAAGAGAAGTTGAAGATCTGGCTGCTGTTTGCCCGGTGCACTATATAAACGAGCAACACGAGTTAGCAAGAAGTTGTCATAGCATTGCAACATCTTTGAACGTACGATCGAATCATCCCGCCTACTTCGCAGTGGGGGGTCGCAAATTGTCCGGTCTTCGATGTCATCCACTCGTAACCAGCCTTTAGGAGTTTGTGCGGATACCGCTTGGATAGATTATACAAAGTAATGGGCTGTCGACAAGCGTACTGTAAATTGACGAAGACATGGTCATTCATGTTGTTTCCAACTGCCGGTAAATGGTGCACGAGTGGTACGCCAACATCCTTCAAATGATCCGCATCTCCAACACCAGAAAGCAGCAAAAGCCGAGGTGAATTGAGGGCACCTCCCGAAAGGATCACTTCCTTGGTCGATGTCAGCTTTGATACCTTCTTTGTTTTACTATGTTCAACTTCGATACCAACGGCCTTCTTTCCCTCAAAAACCACTTTATTAACTTGTGTGTCCATCACGACAGTCAAGTTTTTGCGGGCCATCACTGGATGCAAGTATGCAGCAGAAGTGCTGCATCGTTTTCCCTTGTTAATGGTAAGGTCATGCCATCCGACACCTTCTTGCTGATATCCATTCAAATCTGACGAGTGCGGGTAACCGGCCTCCATGGCGGCATCAAGAAAAGCTTGGAATAAAGGCTGATTTTTTTGGATGTTTCGTACGACATGGAGAGGTCCGTCGCCGCCTCGATATTCATCTTCACCAAGCTGATGGTTCTGCGATCGTTTAAAATATGGCAGACACTCAGCATAGCTCCACCCGTCAGCTCCGTTCGACTGCCACTCATCATAGTCTTTTGCATGCCCTCGACTGTACACCATGACATTAATCGATGACGAACCGCCAAGCACACGTCCACTTGGGATACGAATCCGACGATTGTTAAGAAACTTCTGCGGCTCCGTCACAAAATTCCAATTGAACCGCTCATCAGACAAGTTGACTAACACGGCTCCCGGCATTTCAAGGCGAATCGAGTCCCATCGATTGCGGTCACTGGATCCAGCCTCGACCAGAAGCACCTTGTTTGTCGGATCGGCGCTCAGCCGGTTAGCGAGCACACAACCAGCAGAACCTGCGCCGACAATGATGTAATCGAATTCATTTCCCAAGGAGGTGGCGAATCCACGACTTGGTGTCGTCAGGAGATTAGGACGATCACAAGTCGTAGCAATTTGTCCAATGCGAAGGGTATGGCGAAGCATCGAGTGAGACCGTTATGAGCAAGATAAAAAATGATGCAATTCGAAGCAGCCTCAAATTCCGGATTGCGGACACAGTCGAATCTACCTAGCTCACAGAAAATTATCGCTTATCTCTATAGAGAGGTATGGGAATGGATAGTTTTTTTAAAAGTTGCTGAGGTTGCATCTGGTAACTTGCTACCTGTTTCTTTCACTGTTACCTGTACAGTAGTACCTTGCAAAACAGACTCAGGAACGGATTCTGGTTGACAAACATATGCTCCGCCATGTGGATTTGCGTAATTTGGATCACAGATGCATGAAACGACCAACACAAACTCTCAGCCAATCACAGTCAATCACTTTTGGGTAAGGGATAAAAAAGACAATAAGACACGGATAAAATGAGGCCGCAGGCCACGTTCATATTAACGAGGTGTTGACACTGTAAACCCCTTCCTGATAATCATGGTGACCTTCAAATTACACTGATGCGACGTTTTGTCCGGAATTTTATGCCAATTTATTTATTTAAACCTACTGTATACGGTACATGTATATCACTTTCTGAGGTGTTACATACCACGTAGGAAGACCATGCTACGCGATGACATGCATGTTGTTAGAGGTTATTTTCCTACGGACCCTGAATAACATTACTGTTGAGGATAAGGATGCATCAGTTATCCATCTTCTCTACCTGAGCCAACCTTATATTTGATTATTGTATGTACGAGATTTAAGGTCGATGTGATAGTTCATTGATTGAGCAGATTTGGAAGACTGTATTTTTATTCAGGCTGACCGTCTGACTTCAGGTTGAGGTATTGGGTAACCTTACCCAGCTTCTGACCACCTACAGTGACACATATTTCAAACAGCATGACCACGTAGACTTCACGCGTACTGTGACCCTGACTAGGCTCATCCTTAATTCATAGTGATTAGTATTGTTCTATGTATAGGGTTAATTAATTTTTACAGCAACGGTAAACCTGTGATTCTTGAATGTGGTTGAGAAATCATGTTGGATCAATTCCAACAATTTCGCATTTGGATACGATATCTGGTGCAGGATCAGTACACAAGCATACACTCAACAACTTTGTTGGATAATGTGTAGTAAAATGTAGTCTAATTAACCGTTATGCTGTTAGCTACTACTAAAAATAATGCTACACCTTTTCCCGGTCACCGCAATCCGGCCCAGCCGGAGCCTCTAGGGGAGTAACTTCTTCTTTAATGTCGACCTCGAACTCACCCAATCCGAGTCGACCATCGCATCCTTCCATCTTTAGCAGCATTGGGGGCGATATGCCTTCCCTCAATGCACCCGACACAACATCGTCAACAAATTTGACAGGTTTAGGTCTTTCGCCCGCTAGGGACTCGCGGTGATATCCAGGGTCACCAAGAGATCCGGGCACGCGCACCATTGTGGTGTAGTCTCTCTCAGAAATTCTTTCTGAGATGCGAACACCCACGGGGAGTCCAGATGACTGACTGTCGTAAGGGGTACTCCGTCCATCCGATTTATGATCCGATCCGGCATCCGGCCGGCTGGATCGGTCACTTCCATCACCTTGGTCGTGACGACTTGGATGATCCATGTTAAAAGCTCACCTTGTGTACCCGTCAGCACTGGCGGTTGCGCTCTCTTGATAGACCCTAGGGCGAAAAGTTAAAAGTCCGTCGAATAAGGAGACGAGGGTTAGGACTAGGGGTAGCTCCTGGGCGGAAATCTTCACCGGGGAGCTCGATTGGCAATATACTTGAAGTTTGTATACTGCGGGGGCTGGACCGAGAATAATCGATCGGCCAGCTAAACCAATGACAATAACGGGGTAAATCCAAACGTGTACGTAAAGGGGAATCCAAATGAAACTCCACAATCTTCCACAGTAGACCAAAACGTTACCACACTTTCCAATACTAGATATAACCGTGTTCAAAACACGGTTGACTTGAGGTGAGTATACACGACGCAGCGACTCCCGGTCGGGGAACTTCCGGTGGGTTACTTTAACCTTCCCCGGGCAAACCAAAAGCAGCAAGAGGGGACTCTGTTAGCCCTCTGCTGTGAACCAATGAAAGCGACTTGTGTCTAAGAAAGCTGATTTTTATCCCTATGTCCAATACTCCCTTTTGTGTAACCTACCCCAAATAGCCCGGCTGGATAGTTATGTGTCTTACCTGAAGTGGTCCAGTTAGATGCTCTTTTGTGTACTGTACACCAAACCCAGCCGGATCGGCCGGATGCTCTTTGGTGAACTGTGCGCCAAACCCAGCCGGATCGGCCGGATGCTCCTTTGTGTACCGCACATCAAATAACCGGCTCGACCCGGATAGCCATCCATATAAGCTCACTTGACCGCTGGCGTTAACCCCTCCTTAGCAGCTCCGCGTCCAACTCTGGCGCTCCATCCGTCCTCTGCAAAACTCCACCTTTTTTTCAGGACTCTTCGCACATACACCTTCCAAACCATCCGCCCTTCGGTCATCAACTGTCTGAGATCATCCGGCTCACCTGACCCGGACGGCCCATCTACAGTTAGCCCAATTACGAACATCTCGACCACACCCATCTGGCTCGATTCCATGCCTGACACCACCGTCCTGCTGCTGGTGGATACACTTGGCAACTGCCATCCGGCACCTACGCCCTTGGTCCGCATTTTCTACCAATCAGAATGCGCCCTCGGCCGAATGTATTTCATACCTTCCCGTTGATTAATTCGCAAGTGTTTTCACCACAGCCGCCCCTGAGTCTTGTCGCAGCCGCACAACGGTTGAGGCACGACCTCACCTGACACAAGTCTATTTGATCCTTCTTACCCATGCCCCGCTTTGGTACGTCTTCTGCCCGATTTATGGTGATTTCCATGAAGCCGGTCCTCCGGCCGGCTTAAAGTCTTATCCGTAGATGCTGACCTTATCTTGATATATTTTCAGTTCTGCAAGTCGAAAAGGATAACATATGTCGAGTTACTCTGGTGGATGATGACTCGCCTGCCAGCAGGGTGGAAGTCGCAGGGCCACCGGAGTCATCCCGTATTCCCAATCTGGTGCTGTCCCCGGCTGACATTGACACTGCGCTCCGCATTCACGTCAAGTTTGCGGTGACCGGGACAGATTGAGGGCCACCGTCTTTTCCCTTCAAGCAGATCTCCGATCATGTCAGGCCGACTCCAAAGTTCTAGCGCAGAGATGCGTGACCCTTTGCGCAATGCTGGATCGCACGGAGCCCCGAATCTCCGAGCTGAGGCGTAGCCGTCAGGAAGCAGTGGATGAAATAACCCGCCCTAGGGCCATTGTAGGCCAGCTTACTGACGCCCTACAACAGGCCGCTGCACCATCCGCCCCACCTCCGAAGTGGCGGGGATGAAAAAAGAATAGAGGTGCTAGCCGCCCAAGTGGATAGCCTGGAACACATCCAAACGGATTTGGTCCAGCAGCTCGCCTCCGCCAACCGCCGGGCCGACGAAGCTATCGCCCGGAGATCCTCCTCGAAACCGAGTGATCTTCAGCAGCAGGTGACCGATCTCGAAGATCAGGTCGCCAGCCTGACGAAAGCGAGGGACCGCCTCCGCACGCTGGCAGACGTCGTCGAACCTCTACGGGCTGTCAACCAACCAGGAGTTAGTTCACCACTCAAAACTTCAGCGTAAGTGCTTCTCCTATGTTGTAAATCGGTCGCTTACAGTTTCCATGCCTATGTCACTTCGCAGTCCAACAGTTGGAACAGATGAAAAAACAGTCCGCCGAGATTTCCGACGCATACCAAGAGTTATTGCATCTTCGCGGCCGATACCGCCGGGTGTCCCAAGAACTAGACGCCACCCGGGATGACCGAGACCACCTGCGAGAGTCCCATGCTCAAGCTCTCTACCATATTCCTTCTCTGGAGCAACAGTTGCAAGAAGCTTCCTTCAGCCAACAAGGGCTGCAATCTGAGCTTTACCGGGCTCGGAGAAGATATCATGACGCTCATGATGAGCTGATCCGGGCCGACCGTGCCTGCGCCGCCCTGTTGGATAAAGAGGATCGGTTCCGGTCCCTGTTATGCGAACTGCAAGACCGGCTCGAGGAGACTCGGACCGCTCCCATCCTACTGACTCCTTTGTGTGCGCGAGAGGCCATCTTGGTCATCCTAGGGATAGTAGGTCAATGGAAAACCTCCCCGACGAAACTATCCCAGTCATCTGCCTAAGCGGAATCGGGACCTGGGGAGCTTCCGACCAACTCTAATCCACCCCTGACTGGTTCGGATCTCTCGTCCGCATCGGCGGGATCAGAAACTGGAAAGCGTCCGGTCAGCTCTAATCCATCCTTGGCCGGTTCCGATCCGCCTTCAGCCCCTCCAAAACGGAGAAAAAGGAGTGAATCCTCCCTCCTGCACCAATGTTATTTGGGCAATTCGGCTAGCGAACGGGAGCTTGAGTCAGACAGCGACGATAGTTTGTTTGCAATGGAGGCCGCCGCCGTATCCCCACTCGTTTTCCCCGGAGAAAACTGGTCTTACGCTTGGCTCGTCGTCTAGCTCAGTAGATGGCATGGCATCCGGCTCGTCCGGCGCATAATGAGTCGCCCCGAGTTGCGCCGTATTTGAATCAACAGTTATAACAAATATATCGTGTTGGAGGAGGGTCCCGATACTACTCAAAGTATCAATGCTCCCCCAAACATGTTCTCCTACTACCCGATGAACCCCGAAAAAAACTTATGTCAATACGGCAAAAAAAAACACTCTCGGCAAGGCGCAAGGTGGTTGTCGCCGGCTTCGATGCGAAAGTCCACCATATGCGTCTAGATAATCTTTAAATTCCTTTTCCGAGTTCTGAGCCGACATTTTTTTCATGTCCACGGTCTAAACTTCGAAAATCTTGACGTCTAGCACTGGTAGGATTTTTGTTTTCCTTCGTCAAGTTGTTGCGATGGTTCTTGCTCCAGCTCCCTCTGAGTTATACCAGTTTGATAGTCAGTCGTAACTTCTTGGCTGGTTTCGTGCTTTCCTCGTGTGCGTTGTTGAGGTTGGTCTGTTACCTCCACACGTTTGGTCTCTCCTTTTTCTCCTATTTTACATGTATACCTATTGACAAACCGTTACTAACTGTTGTTTTCTTTTTCCTGGATACTTGGATCCATTATCCCGTTTAAATTTTGACCTCCGCCCTTTACGACTACTTCTTTGTTCTCTCTTCTCCTTGCTTAGGTGAGTGCTGTGTATCCTCTCTTTCTGTCCCTTCTTGTTCGGTGACGTGATCACTGACATTTCGTGTTTTACTTTAATTGTTTGTGATGCGGTTTGATGTTGCTCCTGTAGTGTGCAGTTACGAGTCTACTCGGGAACGTTGGAGAAGGGATGTTAATTGTGTTGGCTTGTTCTACTGATACTTGAATGCAATTCTCCGAGTGAAGCAATCGAGCATCCTCGCATCTGATGCCCGACGTTACCACACTGCAGACAGTGACGCCTCCCTCGAGTAGAGGGATGTCCACTAACAGCACGATACCACACCGCAGACGGTGACGCTTCCCTCGAGTAGAGGGATGTTCCTTTTACAACACGATACCACACCAAAAAATCCTGCGTACTCCGACAAATATTGCAGGGTAGCCTCCCGCAGCAATTTTCAACTCCATGTCCACATGGGTCTGTCTCTATCTAATTCTTGAAGCTGAAAAGGTGCCGATATGTTCGATTCTTGAAATGCATTGAGTTCAGAATGTCTATGTTTCGTGAGATATTGCGCAGGAGAAATGAATATACTGGATCAGTTCCAAGGATTCTCCCGGATACATGCCCTTGCCTTTTCCAATTCGAAGTATCTCCTACTTCTTCCCCAAGCGAATGCTCGTTGTGAAAACGGTTGATGTGCTTGTGATATAGCACCTCTACATCCTCGTATCATTTTGCCGCCACCCGCGTATAAAAATGAAAGTTGAGACGATGCTTCGATTTTCCATTTTACTTTGGCTAACATCTCCCATAGTCGGACTTTCGTTATTCTTCGCGCTGTTGCCACCATCGCAATGCTTTCTTGTATACTCTTGGTGCTCCACCAAAAGGGCGGCTATTATCGATCCTTCTGCCAGCCCCTTTACAATCCTCCATCCGCATCTGTCCTCTTTCGTACTTGACCGTTTTGTCCTTGGGACTCCTCCCTTTTACACACCTTGTGTAGCTCATTGATTTCCTCCTGAGAGTACTGTGTTCTATTTAATAGAAGATCATCCGCTCGTTTGTAGCCAACTAGTGCTTCTTCTTTTTCTCCTGTCACTTTATGAAGCCAATCGGGCAGGACCTCATAACTTTTCGCTGCTTCTCTACTTGACTCATGCCGATTATATTTGAAAGAACATTTCGAAGGATATGTTACTTCTTGCTAACATTTGATGGTTCACATACGTGTTGCTGCCATATTTTCCAGTCTCGTCCTTGTGTTACCTCGATCAATTTGAACAGATCGATGAGTCTCTCTTGTTCGATTGCCGATATTTGTACCAGTCACATAGCCCCCTAACTTCCGCCCTGACATTTGCTTAAATATCTATTTAAACAATTGTTGCATGAGATCATGCCAAGTCTGTAGCCTTGGGCGGGATTGGAATGCATCCTTTAAGACCTGAGTTTTAACACTTCAGCTAGATTCTGAGATGTTAAAAGGTGTGATTGGATTGCACCGGCAGCTGAGTGTGACCATATCAGGATGTGCATTTGCATACAGTACGTACATGATTTATATTTTCTATTTTCTATTATCTGCGCAAGTGGTGCTCACAACGCATCATACTTGCTGTGTTCTATCCGGTTATGATTCCAATGAACAAAGCTACAGGTGAGAATCTTGGTACGCTCAACGACGAGGTGCTGGATAACACCGTCGGTCGCGAAATGATCGGCGTAGCCAATAATCTAAGTCAGGCTGTCATTCAAGCGATGGATGATAGCGCCGACCCCCGTAATCGAGGGCTGGGTATGGGTAGAGATTAAAAAAATAAAATGCTTGTATTGATGAGAGGATTAGTTGGTAGATTAAACAAGTTAAAGGAATCGCAGACCAAGCTGGAAAAGAAGCTTGGTGTTGATGGCAATGCACGTGGCCAGAAGGTAGGGGTAACAATGACAACGCCGTTCAACAACAATCTGTCTGCATCTAGGTTGGATAAAGGAGATCGCATGCACATCGATTCGCTTGAAGGATCTCCAAGGACGCCTGTGAACATATCGCCTGCAAGATCACAGGTGGAGCACCGATATTTGGGTGGAGAACAGCCTTATTATACACGAGCGCAAGAGGGGGCATGGCAACGGTATCGAGATGAAACAGAGGCAGCGCAAAGGGCTAACATGGCCAATATGGCGGGAGTGCAGCGATGTGCGGCACCGCAAGGAGGCGCAGGTGTGCCGCAAATGGGGATGTAAAATCGCGGGCCATAGGGTATCTGGACCCTCGGCTAAGAAACTGGCGATAAGGCCTTTCGACAGTAAAGAATTGTATATATGTTTGGGTTCAGGCTTCCTGGAATGGGGGCGGTGGCTCGAGTGACAGTTGTGCTGGCGCAGTTAGCGTGCGGTTTCCAGTGGCCAGAAGAAGTAAATGTTTACCTTCTGGGGCACTATTTATCGGGACCGGCGGAGCGGTACTATCACAAACCGGTTGAGATGTGGTGGAATCAATTACCCACGCTTCAGTAATGTTATGGAAAGAATGTTCAATGCATTTAAGACTAACATTACGCCAGCTCAGGCGATGAAGCTGTTTACAGCGTCAAAGGACTCGTGGCGCAGTTGGACTGAGCACTACATGTACTTGGTGGCAATCTCTGAAGCGTGCGATGGTGGAGCAGATTATCGTTTACTAAACAACATAGTACAGTATGCGTTACAAAACCTAAGGACTGTGCTCATGGCTAAAGTGAACAGATCACACACGGACTATATGCAGCAGGCTGAAGAGTTAGCGCATTTGCGCAGTCGTGGGAGCTAGAGGCGGGACGACAGCGAGGGTTAGGCGATAAATAATCGGGTATGTAAACGAAGGGCGACGGCGAGATGAGAGAAGATGTTACGGTTGCGGAAAGATAGGGCATATAAGAATGGGGTGCCCTGATCACGAACAAAGTGAAAGTGGACATTTAGCGTTGGCGATTAGCGAGACCAAGGTCTCGGAAGGACGAGTGTGGATTTTGGACAGTGGGTCAAGTAGACACCTTGTAAGCGAGGCGTCGTGGTTGGACGATGTGAAACCGTGTGATGAGGCATGCGTGCAACCAAATCAAAAGTTGCTGCATATTAGCAAGAGGGGATCACTAAAGTTGCGTGTAAGTGCGTGCGGCAAGGAACGACATGTAACTTTGACGGATGTATGTTATGCGGAAGGCGTAGTGCACAACCTTATTTCGTATGGAAAATTAGATGACAAAGGATATACACTAATGTGTAAGACGGCAGACGAGTAGTGGCTGCGAAGGACGGAAGTTGTGTGGCGTTTGATGTTAATTTGCGAAGAAACATTCTGATTGTGAATGGAGAGGTTGTTAAGTAAAAAAGAGCACCTGTGGACGTTGTGATGGCGTCGTTGGAAGTTTTAGTGGATGGCTAGTGCGAAAGGGACTGCGACGTTCAAAAGGGCACACTAATAGATTTTCACAGAAGCCTTGGACATTTGAATTTTGATGTGGTCAAGCGACTGGCCAAGGACAAAAACTCGCGGATTGATCTTACGGATCATAGACGGGTGAACTGCCTAACGTGTGCGGAAGGCAAGCAACCTAAGGGACGACGCAGTGATAAGGAAAGTGGAGAGCATGCGCCTATTGGCAGGCTTGGTGGTGTCATTTGGTCGGATCTAAAATGACCTATGACGCCGAGGGACAAATTGGGAAATAGTTACATAAATAGTTTTGTCGATCATCAGAGTAACTATTTTCGTGTTTTCTTAGCGAAGACGAAAGACGCGGCGGCAAAAATGTTCGAGCACTTTCTCACTTTCTTCGAGAAAAGATTCAACTGTCGCATACACGTGCTGAGGACGGACCCGGGGCGCGAATATGAAAATGTCGATCTTTTCTGCAAGAGGACTGGTGTCGCAAGGCAAAGGAGTGAAGCTCGGATCAGAGTAGCAACGGAAAGGCGGAGCGAATGCACAGAAATATCATGAGCATGGCGAGATGCATGATTTTTGAGTGTGGCTTACCTGTAAGTTTTTGGGGTGATGCTGTACAGAATGCAGCGTATATCATCAACCGTTCACCCACGAATGCGAACCCTGGACGAGCGTCGCCGATGAAGATGCTGACGAAGGATTCGCCGAACTTGGGTTAGACAGTGGTGTTCGGCTCACCATGTACTGTACATAGAGATCCAAAGAACAAGAACTTTTCGCAGAGAGCGCAGCCTGGGATGATAATCGGCGTGGGCGAAGAAACCAAGGGATGGATTGTTTACTTACTAAGGAATCGGGTGGTAATTAGTACTCAGCATGTGAAGAATATCGAAACACGGGATAAGGACAAGAATGAGAAGGTTCAGCGGTTTTATTTGCGTCAGGAAGAGAACAATAATATTCAAGAAGAAGAAAAGAAGAAGAT
This sequence comes from Sclerospora graminicola, assembly GCA_001887855.2. Classification (NCBI taxonomy): domain Eukaryota; phylum Oomycota; class Peronosporomycetes; order Peronosporales; family Peronosporaceae; genus Sclerospora; species Sclerospora graminicola. Next base: position 13,235 of record MIQA02024361.1, read on the forward strand.
GATAACGGTAAGAAAATGAATAGTCCCTCTGTATCTAACGGGAATCAGGTGAAATCCGGAAAAAGAGAAAAGAGAAAGGGCGGAACGAAGAAGACTTGGACGAGGGATCGCCCAATTACAAGGTCCATTAGAGGAAAATCAAAAGAGGGCGAAGTGGCAAAAACGAAACTAGAGAAGAAAATAAAACGATCAGGTAGGAGAGTGCATGCGAAGAACAGTTGATGTTGACTAACGATGTAGTGAACAGCATTGTGGAGCGTTATCTGAAGACGTATCGGGAGGCGGTGCAAATCACGAAAGGAAAGGAATGGAAGGAGGCGATTAAGCAAGAGTTCGACGCATTGGAAGCTAACAGAGTGTGGAGACTGGCAAAGATACCGAAAGGGGTAAGAGCACTTCACATAAAATGGGTTTTCAGGACAAAGACGGATGCGGATGAACGCGTGGAACGGCTGAAGGCAAAACTCGTGGTGTGCGGGAACGAACAAGTTTTTGGCGTTAATTATAACGTGACATTTGCGAGAGTAATGGACATGGCGAGTGTGAAGGTGATTGGAGCGCTTGCAAGGCGATGGCGTGTGCCGGCGAAGCACGGTAGAGTGCCTAATGCATAGGTTAAGGCGAAAAAAAAGGGAGAGCTGGATACTTAACTTCATATTTCCCAAGGAATGAGCATTACGCGTGATGAACTTGTGTGTTTGGCAGCGGACGCAGGAAGAGTGGTTTTGGAACTAAAGAAGACTCTTAACGGGTTAAAGCAGGCTGGGAGATACGGAATTGAAGTCGATTGGTTTTCGTCAGAGTCTAACTAACATGTGCGAGTATTTTAGGAGTGCAAAGGACAGCGTGCCTGTCGTTGGTGTCTACGTCGATGATTTGCTGGTTACTGGAACCAAGCAAAAGGACGTGGATCAACTCTTTGTTAAACTCAGGCACTGTCGATCGAGAATCTTGGAGTGGCGCGAAATTTATTGGGTATGCGTATAACGTATGACGATTTGAGTGGATATGAATTGGATCTAGAGAGCTTGATAAGTGACTTAAGCAAAGCGTACGACCAAGAGGAAGCGAACGGAGTCAAGACGCCCATCGGCGAGGAGTACAACGAAGAAAGCGATGAAAGCAGAGTGAAGATTTCTGATGCAAAAGATGGAGAAGTAAGTGAGACCGTTTTTCGTTCTTTGGTTGGAAGTTTGCTTTGGTTGGCTAGGTGCACAAGACTAGACATTGCGTTTGCCGCGCACAAAGCTACACGTAAAACGCATCAACAGACTGTATCGGATAGAAAGTTAGCGAAGAGGATTCCTGAAAGAAACAAGCAAGTACAGATTATGCATGGACAACCAAAGGTCAAGCGAAGAAGGCATTGAAGGTGGCTTTAGTAACGCTGACTTTGTTTCGGATTGCATACGAAGGGAGAAGATTGAGATTGAATACCTTTCGATCAAGGAAATGCCAGCGGATTTGTTGACAAAGATGTTGAATGCGCCAAGGATCGATGAGCTAAGGACGAAGATTGGACTGCTGGCGAAGGATGGAAACCAAGTGCGCGAAGGCGCTGCCAGGGGAGGTTGAAGACTCGCGCTGGCCAACGTCTGTGCTGGTGAGGAGGAGTGTTAAAAGGTGTGATTGGATTGGACCGGCAGCTGCGTGCGGCCATCTCAGGATGTGCATTTACATAAAGTACGCACATGATCTATATTTGATGTTAGGGAATATTTCAAAAGGTGACTCAAATCCAAAAACTTCGTCAAAAGGTGACTAAATGGTTTTAAATGGTTTTTAAATATTTTACATGCTGTTTTAAACGTTTTCACACGGGAATTTATGGTAAAATAAAAATACGACTAAGTTACGGTTGCTGACTAACAAGGGGGCGTGTTACTTGAAGTGATGGTGTGTATACCCCAGGAGCGACCTAAAAAAGGCAAGCACCTTTTTCCCATCTCCCACCAAGTATTTGCCTTCACCAAAATAATTTATGGAAGAGTTGATTTCACTCACGAAAGCGGGAAATTTTAAAGTTAAAGAAACTTATTTTGATAATGCTGGTGTTTTGAACTCCTCAACTAATTAGATGACCCGCTCCTACAAAAAATTGATATAGCATCCATTCTTTTGCATCGCGCTTTTAGATAAACATAAAAAGTATGCATTTCATTACCTGTACATTACATCCCGTAATTTCGGGCAATGTGAATTATCCAAAAAAAATTACTGTAGACGTTAAACTTATTGAAAATGACGAGATCCCATGGCCATTATAGATCGCGGTGCGCCTTTAGCATATCAACTCTGTACCCATGAATTGCGGTTCGTGAGAGTATTTTATCAATTCAAACTGTAACCCAATCCGAAAAGCATAAAAGCACAGTAACCGTATCTTAGTCGTATTTTAACATAAAATAAAAATGTTTTAAACACCATGTAAAATATTTTAACACCATTTGAGTCACCTTTTGACGAAGGTTTTGGATTTGAGTCACCTTTTGGAATTTTCCCTTGATTTTAATACTCTTTTCTATTTTCTATTATCTGCGCAAGGGTGCTCACGACGCATCACACTTGCTGTGTTCTAACATGAGGTGTTATGTTTGGTGGCCTGTAGAAGGTTGACTCTCTCACCTCCTCCATTAGCTCGTCTCCGGTGGTTTTCATTCCCCGTGATTTTCGAAGATACGAATGTAGACAGAGCCTCCAGTGCTTCTGTCTGCCCCCCCCCCTTGCTGTCTACCTTCTGTGTAGTCATCTAGACTCTTCAATTCCTCTTGATCCCCAGTGCTAAGCTGAGATTCTGGGAACTGAATCTAATTTTGTACCTTGTTTACTTGTAATACTTGCACTGCTGAGTGATACTCTGTTATCCGGCATACCTGGCACTCCCTCCGTCCCAAAGTTATTGTCTGATTGTTGTTTAAACACTGAGATTTAGGCCAAAAATACTGCTTTTTGTTATAAATTACATCAAAATACAGGTTTTTGTAAGGGCTTTGATTTGATGATAAATTGGGGTTTTAAGCTTTGCGCTAGCTTAAGTTGCAGTACCAAAACTTCCTTCTAATTTTGGAGTCATTTGACGGAGCACCGGTATATATATAAACTTCGCTCCAGCCTCTGCCGATGAATGTGCTGGTGATGGAGGAACCCAGCTCTGCACTGATACATGCTATTTTTTGTTGGGCTATTTTTGGGTGAATGCGAAGTGGTAAAAGATGGGGTACCCAGGATGCTATAATCCTTTTGAAGAAGAAGAATTTGACTGAAAGACAACGGTGAGCGGTGTACGAGTATATATTAACAGCTGCTATAAGGCATGCCAACATTCGAGGTACTGTGCGCTCTTCATCTCCATGCATAACATCAACCGGGGTCTAGTCCAGCACATTGATCTGAAAAGGCCTGCGATCAAGTACTGTACTCTCTAAACGATGCCATGTCGACCTTCATGAGCAAGTACTATGTATATTATGAGATTTCTACCTTCACGAGCACCTGTAAAGGAAAGCATTCATTGCGATCGACTGTAGCACTTCATAAATAAAAATAGGACAATTAAAATGGGACGCTAAAAAACGTGAATCGACAATAACTTTGGGACGGAGGGAGTACTTGTACTACCTCCGTGTAGGTGTCTTCTCTCGATACTCGCGTAGTCAAGATCCTTCCTCAACCGTCGCGGGATGTGTGTGAGATTTAATAATAATAATAATAATAATAATAATAATAATAATAATAATAATAATAATAATAATAATAAATAATAATAATAATAATAATAATAATAATAATAAATAATAATAATAATAATTGGGCGCTGATAGCTGGACCACACCCTATTGATAAATGGACCACACCCCCAGATCTGACCAATCAGAAGCAACTGACGCGTCCGGACTACACTTTGGCTAACCGGCCAGGAATCCTCCGTCGTTACCAGTACACGCAAATTCCACCGCTTCGATCGTCTGTTGTTCCGCTCAGGCGAGGAGGAAGTCAAGTGCACAGTATGTTCGATGAGCAATGGGAAGCGAGCGTGCCTGCCAGACAACCCACTCAACACTTTTCAGACCTAACTCCTGCGTCATCTTCAAAACGGGCTGGTTACTCGTGGCAACGACTGCAAGAGACTATTCGTCGCGAATCTAAAGCTCATGGAATCACAAACGAAGAAGATGATAACCCCACTGTCAAAGTAGTTAATTGCGAGATGGAGCACGACGATGAACCCGTGAATAACAGAGCTCGATCGTATTGGACTCGAAGTCGAGGCGCAATTGCTTATCTGGAAAAAACCAAGAGGAAACCTAGGAATTAACCTAGGAATCAATGTATTGAGTGAGGCCAACAGTAAAGTATGACAGTATCGTATGAATCCGACCGATCCATTATTCATGCGCTTTACATAAACCCAAACGCTGGGCGCTGCTAGTGCAACCACTAACTGTAAAACGCTTTCCACCACCATGCGCAATGCACCGCCCTCCAGTCTTGTCACTACTAGTACAGCCTTCAACTGCATCATCGACGACCAACTCCATGTGCCCGGCACCGAGCACCGCTCACAGCACTACTAGCAAATCCAGCTACTTGACAACGGTGGCCACCGCCGTGCGCGATACAGAGACCGCCTTTTTTTGCACTAGATTTACACCCTTCTCGTTGACAACGCCCTCCGCCGCCATGCACATAACACAAACCTCGACTTTGAGCACTACTAGTGCAATCTGGAACTTGGCAACGCCGCCCCCCTCCGTGCGTACGACATAATCCACCGGAAGCCACATGCTTGTTGCAATTTTCTTTGCTGCACTTCCGTCCGCCACCATGCTGCGCACAAAGCCCACGACCCACAGCATTACTAGTGCAACGTGGAGAACCACGGCATTGTCGACCACCACCATGGCCCACACACAGACCTCCCGACACGGCATATTTCATACAATCTTCGACGTGACAGCGCGTACATGTACTGCCACAAGGCGAATGGTATCGATCAGAGGAGCGACAGAAGTTGTCTGAATCGTTCATGCTATAGGAGTCATCGAATGCAACATCTTCAGCGTCAATCATGTCCACGTCCATCGCCATCTGTCTCCGAAGAGCTTCCGCAAGGTGGTGAGTCCATGATGTCCTGCTTGCAGGGAGAGTGCGAAGCTGCGTGAAGAAGTTTACTAAATACTGGAATCGCGTGGACCATCTTTGGTTGCGTCACTTCCGCTTGAATAGGTTGTGGACTTTGGGATGGAATTGCCAGATAATGGGAAAGGCCTGGACCTATTGCTACTTTTCATGGTTTCGACAGGTTTGATTTCCAAGCTTTGGATGAGGTCGTCGTGAACTTGGACGCAGTAGTTAATTTGGAAAATGACAATCTCTTGCTGTCTTGTGAATAGTAAGAGAGACTTGCAAGAAAGCCGCAAAAACAAGGTGGGTGTGTCGGTGAGCGACGTGCGTAAGCCGATGGAGGCATCGAACTATTGAAAGAAAGTGCCTTGGGAGCCGTCGTCCGGGACCTGGCGAGATCGTTCGAGACTACAAAGTCCTGCTGCTGGCAAGTTGAAAAAAGATTGTCCCGTCCCGGATTACCGTAGCTGGCATAGTGACAAGTCTCGACCGCGGCCACCACTCGAGGTCTTTCTACGCAAGTCCCAGAACATCGTAATGTTAAAAAAAGATTGCTATCACATCCATCGTGTAGTTGAAAACTGTGCGAACAGTGCTGTGAGCCGAGGATGTTGTATTGCTCACGGCGGCGGCAAACGATGTGTCTTTGAAGGATGTACAACGACTGCTCGGAAAGGTGGATTTTGTTTTGCCCACGGGGGAAGATCTACATCGTCGACAGCAACCACCAATAAACGCAAAATTTCTACTCATACTTCCCCGCTCGCGGCAACACCGGCTAGTGCTACTGCTGAATCGTTCTCATGGCCTTCCGAATTACGTTCACCAATTCCGACGCTCAACCTACCACCGCGTAGACTACTTCCACCAATAAACGCGATGATTTATCGTCTGCGCTGCACACATAAGAGTTGGGATCGAAGCTCATAAAGAAAAAGGTGTTTTAAACGGCCGCCATGTTTCGTGGGTGCTTTTTGCTCCCTTTCTCGGCATTGCGCCCCGTATCTGGTAGTGAATATTGCGACATATAGGATGTGATTGGAAAATATTACTAATTATTTAAAGGGCTCTGATTGGTCAGATCTGGGGGTGTGGTCCATTTATCAAAAGGGTGTGTGGTCCAGCTATCGCGCCTAAATAAAAATAATAATAATAATAAATAAGGGATCGGTTATTCAGCCCCACTTTTGTTAACCAGCCGCACCCCCCAATTTTAGCCTCCAACTTCAAATAATCCACACCCAAAAAATTTTATTGTCAGATGTCATACTTCATTGAACTCATCGGGTTTCTAAAAAATTTTGGCACTTGTAACGTGGGAAGCGGGATCCGAACTTATGAAGATTCAGTAATAAAGTGCTTATTCGACCTTACCCAGCCCCGGATCGAGATATCCGTGTCTACGACGAGATAGAGCGGTCCAGGTATTGTACCACTCCGCCATGTTTCTGAGCAAACAGTTCAACACTAGAATGCTATGTTATGAGTACTATTGTTAACACTAATTATGACTACATTTTTTTATTATTATTATTATTATTATTATTATTATTATTATTATTGTATTATTATTATTATTATTATTTATATTATTATTATTTTATTATTATTATTATTATAATTATTATTAGGGATCGGTTATTCAGCCCCCACCTTTTTGTTAACCAGCCCCCACCCCCGAATTTTTGATTGGTCAGCCTCCACCCAAATAATTTGATTGGTCAGCCTCCACCCACGAATTTTTTGATTGGTAATAATTTAGCCACCACCCCAAATAACGTTAATTCTTCATCTTCGAGGATTTGACGGTGTTCAATTGCAAAAAATAAAGAACATAGCCCACACACAGCCATAGGTATCCTGTTTAGTGCAAGCAAAATGCGCTGATAACTGTTCTTGGCCCACGTGAACCCTATGTGGCAGGTGTATACGAAAAGGCCTCTATCAGTCTTGTACGTTGAAGAATTCGTTGCATGTATTGTTTTGTCTAACTTGTTGATGAATTTACTATAAGTCCCGATGTTGTACTGCTCTACAGAAAACGTAGCGGAGCTAACAAATTACGACGCATGCGAAAATCCTGTGCAAGTGCGGACACGTGGAGCAGATATAGAAGCAGTAGTTTTAGAAGTAGTAGTAGATGCAGAAGCAGTAGATTTTTACACTGCCTCCATAAGAATTCCAAGTGATCGTACGCGTTCTTGACTTGCCCTTGGAACACCGCTTGGTTACGTAGTTGCCACATCCACGCGGTCGCAATTCCACACAAACCGTTCCAGAGTCTATCGAACACGTCTAGGTAAGTATCGTTATACCATCCATGCTTGGTCATCATTGCCTGTTTAGCTGGGTCCCCAATTGGCGGCGCCTGCCTTGAAACTATTGCTGCCTGAAAATGTTGAAGCGCTGAAATAGAAATATCCCCTCCACTGGTCTCGCGTGCGTAAAAGGTGTTGAGTTGCATGGTTGCAACTCGGAATTGGACCCATACTTGATAATTAGTCAGCATATTAGCATGTTCCCAAACCTGAGTAGGCTCAATGTCTTGCGTTTTTTTTCACCAACTGTTCTGTTTGCACTTCACCTGCCACTTCTGTAAAAGGGGTTTCAACTGCGAAGCTACCCCGCTAAAACAAATCCGTCAGAATGACTTACGAAACTTCGCCCATATCCGCCCCACCGATGTGGCTTCGTCCGACGGCCAACCAATGAGATGTAAATCCGGGTGCGGATGAAAAAGAATTAGACGGTCCTTTAGGTCCTGATCAATGTGAGGATCACCCATGTTACGACTTACAATCTTCAAAGTATCTCATCCGATTGCTGTCTCGCAATGATGCACTCCTCCTGGAGTACTCCTTTGCCTGTGATATATCCGGTAGATGTTAGTATCCATTGGATTCCGTTTAAC
>MIQA02024362.1:0-30400 GCA_001887855.2 Sclerospora graminicola
TTGAACGTGATCGGGTGAGACGAAACCGATTTGGAGTTATGCAAACTCACGAAGAAGGCAACCAGGAGTCTCAATAGTCTGGGTTGGCATAATACGATGGATCAGCCAATGGTAATGGTCGAATAAGTTATGATCAAGTTGATTGAGCTGGTTTAGAGTCAACGGACAAGCATATACATATATTCACGAAAATGACATTCACGTACATAAGAACGATCGACATACAAGATGAGGATAACGCTGGAACCTGGATATGAAGTTTGGATATGGAACATGAAGGTTATCAGAAAGTTGCCGTGATATATTAAAGATTAAAATAGAAAGAAATGAAGTTGGTTATCACGATAACTACGGGCCATACTTCGCGCGCAGACGGGAGATCTTGAGCGCCGGATGATCCATGGGGCTTAAACGGTATTGGTTCCGCCAGGGCTCTTGACGATCGGCAAAGTCCAAAGCATCGCGCAACGTGCCGATCGGAGTCGGGTGTCCATGACCGGGGTACCATTCCCCACCGTCGGTTTTGATGCTTCGTATTTCCGCTCGGCGAACTGGCAGACGCAGCACGGCGGGAAACAGGAAAACGTCCAAGTCGCACTTGCCAAGCTGGATTCCATCGACCACAAAGTCACAGATCACGGCCCGAGCAGCTCCAGCTTTGGTACGTCGGCGCTTGCGAGCATGGAAGTAGTGCTCAAGCCAAGCGTCCCTACGCAGAGTCGCATCGATCGGGAAGTGATGAGTTGCTTTCCATAACGCCTGACCATGTTCCCGGTAATATGTAGCCAGGTGTTCTTTCAAAGCTCCGAACCAGGGGCGATCAAGAAAGTCTAACCTGGGCATAGGCTTCACGAGAACCTCCAAGGCTCTGAGGTGATCAAGAGCTTGATAGCCCGGGGTGTCAGCACATCAGCCGGCCAGTGTTTGTCTCTGGGCGTCGGCGACCTGATCGGGAAAATCCACCTTGGCGGACGGGACCAGTCGTCTTGATGGATCGGCGATTTAGCCGCTGCAACGAAGACGCCAGTGAAGTTGGGCGGTCTGGTAGTCGGTGTCGTACTGACGGCCGGAGGAGCACTAGAAACAGCCGGAGCCGGTCGCTTGTCTTCCAAATCGTCTTCGTCATCGCCGTCTGAGTCAAGCGAAGCGACGGCCTGGGTCAGCGAGGCTAAGCCCGACGAGGTCGTCACGGAAACTCGACGATCAGCTCTGCGTGATCTGGCCAGGGCAGTTCGCGTCCGTTCGTCCAAATCGGTCGACTCGTCATCTGAGTCAGCAATGAGGCGAGAGCGCTTAGCAGGAACCGTCTTCCTTTTCGACTGGCTTGCCCGTTTGCGCTTCGCCGAACCCAAGATCGACGAGACCGGTCTCAAAGCTGGTGGCGGACGGGATGGTGAGGACGTATGAGCCGCTGCTTTACTGATCACAGGCTGATCAGCATCCGCGTTAGTCGGAGAAGAAGCGACGGAGAACGTGGGTGACGGCGGGCCGGACCCAAGAGTCTTACGAGATTGCGTGCCGGCCGGGACAAGAGAGCTGATCAGCTCAGGGAATCCCTGCAAAGCCGTCCGAAGCGACCCCGAATCAGCATTCGGGTCGGTCCACCTGTCCACTGTCTGGTGAGCGATCATTTTCAAGTCGCCGTGGCGTTGGGCCCAAGCGCGCTCATCGAGCTCCAGAGTTTCAAGCTTAACCCGAGCAAGATTAAGCTCGCGCCGGCGATCTTTAGCTTCCTTCTGGTTTTCGCTCAACCTTTTTTGTATGTTGGCAAGGCCGATGCGCGAATCAGAAGTTGTTTCACCAAGAGCTGGACCTGTTCCTCCGTGTGACGCACCTCGACTTCCAAGCGCTCCACTTCCTCGGCGGTACGGATTTTATTCCGGAGTAGCTGATCATGGTCGCGACGGTGGTCATGTAGCTGTTGCAAATGACCCACCATCTCGACCATCGAACACTTCATCGCTTCGATGCGCTTATATACATATTGCAGAAGAAGCAGATGGGTGGGACATACTTTGATGACAGACAGTGAGCGAATCATCGATTGCAGAGAAGCGACAGTATCCGAACGCTTAGCGGAGACACGCAGGGCATCGAGATCAGCAGGCAACTGATCTCGCTCGACTGTTAAACCTTGAACGCGGTTCGTCATGTCCGGCAGATCTTGATCAAGCTTGTCGCGATCCAGTCGTAAAGTCGACAGTTGATCTGCCAGGTCGGCAGAATCGCGCTCCAGACGATCTATGACGACCCGAAAGATTAAAACTCCTCGGAATTAACGTCCGGTTAGCATCGTATAGAGGAAATCAACTAGGAATTGCGCTCTGGGGCCAATCGCAGTCGTCTACTTCTATACACCCCAGCGTTGAGCGAGCTCGTCCCCTCCACAGACGAGCAGTTGCTCCAAATAACTAACGGGGGCGACTCGGAGAAGGCCGAGCAGGGAAACTTAAAGGCGGGCGATAAGAAGTCAGGTTTGTCGTGGTGGAGATGAAGCTGGTCGTGATCGTGGTGGTGGTCGAGATCGGAAAAGTCGTAGAACTGGTCGAACTTGGCCCCGGAGACGAGACGCTGGTCGGAGAGGCAGCCGAGGAGGAAGGGAAGGAAAGAGGAGGTCGTCTTGAATCAGACATGGCTGGTCGCTAAGTGGAAGATACGGAAATGGATGAGTCGAACTGCAGTCGTTGCGCAGATGTAGTTAGGCTCAGGGGCGGCTGTGGTGAAGCGACCTGAAAAATGCTGAGAATAAGGCGGACCACACATGACCGTTGATTGGTGACGATGGGAACACCCATCAAAATGAGACAGTTGATGGGTGGGACAGGCTGATCTCTTATACGACGAAAAGGTGGTGGACAACGGGCTTTCGTTCTGTGAACGGATAAGCCAAGTACCGTTACTACGCTCGGTCCCGGATACTAATGGAACGGCGAAGGTCATGATTCCGATCGGGATATTGCGTACTAAGTGGAGTTCACGTCGGCGTATATGACGAGATAGACTGAGACAAACTGGAGATACAGCAGCAAGAATAGTTATCGGGATGAGTTATGAACAGTACAGATGTTGAAATTGGATGTGATATGAAGTTCCGGCCCGATCGGCCGAGCCACCTAACTCTGCCCTAGAATACGAAGCCAGGTACAGAATAGAACGGGGTATGTGGAGTGGCTAGCCGTGCGAGTATTACCATGTTAAGGCGAGCGATGAGAGTCGATGGATCTATCCAGAATTGATGTAAGAAAGTCCGATCAAGCCCGACTTCACGAGAAATGCTGAGTCGGTGCGATCTTGGTACCCCGACAGGTGATGAAGGTCAAGAACATGGTCGAGTGAGCAGGCAAAGTCGATGTGATGGTAACCCGGAGGTGTTTCGAAGTGATCTGGGGCTGATCGCCCTGATCACTGCCCGATCGCTCGGCCGATCGCTGTGCTGATCATGATCGGAGCCGATCGGCCCCAAACCGGCTTCCAGGTGTGAAGGTAGATGGAGTTTTCAGTTAAGCCGGGTTGGATATGAGGCGAACAGTGTCCGAGAGGCAGATCTCGAGCGGTTTCCAGGCTGTTTATCGAGAGATCAGGATGGTTGAAGATCGCCATAGAGCTTAACCATAATCGGGTCAGAAGTGGTACGGATCAGTTTGAAGGTGCAACAAAGATGGGTAAGGTGGTACTACGCAACCGTGCGACGAAGCGAACAGGATCGAAGTATGAGGCAGGCACATGAGTTGGTGTATGGTACACTAGGTATAGGACATTGCATATATAATAACAGGTTTTGATTTACCCCCTAAGCAAAGAGTCGCTCCGCCACGTGTTGCGGTCATTGGGAGCACAGGGTTAACTAGTCCCCTCTTGCTCAACTTAATTCCCGGTTAAGACGCGCTTAGACACATTTTGGCTTACCGGAAGGCCCCCGACGGGTTTTGTTTAGGTGATCAAACCTCACCCCCACGCGCACGTGTTTGGAACACGTTTTTAATATTGGAAAGGTTTTGTGGAGATAACGTTTGTGGATTACTGTGGAAGATCGTGGTTTGATCGCGTTTTCTTGGTTTCTTGTTGTCTCTCACTCCTATTGGGAGGCCTGATCGGACGAAGTTTCCCGATCAGTGCCTAGATACTGAAGTTAAGTATCGACCCCAACCCGTTCTCCGGTGAAGATTTCCACCCGAGGACACCCCCGTCTCGAGAAGGTCATCCCCTCCGACCTGATCAAGATCATCGTTTTCGCCACCGAGTCCACCTGAGTGAGTGTAACCACCCCGATCAATGGGTACACAAGGTGAGATGAAGTTAAGTATGGATTCTATCGCACATGATGACCGGTCGGATGACCGGGAGGATCGGATCAGTCACCATAATGGTGATTCATCCGATTCTGATGGCGATCAGGATCAACGGAGTACCCCCTCCGATAGTTGGTGTCCGGGCCAGTGGGTATCCGAATTCCACCCAAGACTTCCGTCCTGGATTTGGAAATCGGCTCCAGCACACTATGGTAACTTGCACCATAATCCGATCCGGCTCCAGCCGGGGCATAGCGACCGGTACTACAGTGAGTAGTACCGTAATCCGGCACAGTACCGTAATCCGCCCCCGCCGGAGCTTCTAGGGGAGTTGCTTCTTCTTTAATGTCGACCTCGAACTCCACCAATCCGAGTCGACCATCGCATCCTTTCATCTTCAGCAGCAATGGGGGCGATATGCCTTCCCCCAATGCACCGACACAACATCTTCAACATATTTGACAGGTTTAGGTCTTTCGCCTACTAGGGACTCGCGGTGATATCCTGGGTCACCAAGAGATCCGGCCACGCGCACCATTGTGGTGTAGTCGCTCTCAGAAATTCTTTCTGAGATGCGAACACCCACGGGGGGTCCAGATGACTGACTGTCGGAGGGGGTACTCCGTCCATCCGAGTCATGATCCCATCCGGCATCCGGCGGGCTGGATCGGTCACTTCCATCTGCTTGGTCGTGACGACTTGGATGATCCATGTCAAAAGCTCACCTTGTGTACCCGTCAGCACTGGCGGTTGCGCTCTCTTGATAGACCCTAGGGCGAAAAGTGTAAAGTCCGTCGAATAAGGAGACGAGAGAGTTAGGACTAGGGGTAGCTCCTGGCTAAGAAAGCGAAACGTATACTGATTTTTATCCTTATGTCCAATACTCCCTTATCTGTAACCTACCCCAAATAGCCCGGCTGGACAGTTATGTGTCTTACCTGAAGTGGCCCGGTTAACTCCGATCGGATGCTCTTTTGTGTACCGACCCGGCCGGTACACCAACTCCAGCTGTACCAACCCGGCCGGTACACCAACCCAAGTTGGTACCAGCCCAGCCGGTACATCGAACCCAGCCGGATCGGCCGGATGGCCACCCATCTAAGCTCACTTGACCGCTGGCGTTAGCACTTCCTTGGCAGCTCCACGTCCGACCCTGGTGCCTCCTTCGTCCTCTAATAAGCTCAACCCCTTTCAGGACCCTTCGCCCATACCTTCCGATCAATCTGCCCTTCGGTTGTCCACCGTCCAAGGTCATCCGGTTCGCCTGGTCCGCTAGCCCAACTACCCACGTCTCGACCATACCCTTCTGGCCTGATTCCAGGCCTGGCACCGTCCTGCCGCTGGTAGATACATCCAGCGCCCACCAGATTACGTCCCTTGTCGGCCGATCCGGGAATCCAGCTAGAGACGACATTTCCACCAATCAGGTGGGGCGTTCACTTCCCATTAGTCCGTTAATTTCTAAGTCACTTCACCACAGAACGCACCTAAGGATCTATGTACATCCTCTTGAAACGACTTATCATTTCTAAAGCTTCCTCCGAGGTTTTACCTCGGAGGATGGTGATGATGTCGGACCCTAAGGTCCGCATCATCTCCACCACTGTGTCCAAACTTTTTTGTGAAAATTGAGGGAAATTTTCCCTGACTTGGTGTTTTAATTATTAATAATTACACAATTTATTAAAATTATTTAGAATATTATCAAAATTAATAATAACTAAAACACCATTTTAAAATAGTATTTGAAATATTTGTTATTACAACTCCAATTTACCTAATTTCCATTTTCATTCGCTACAACATACGTACCTAACTACCAATCCCGAAGATATCGATTTATATGAATATTTAATGCAAAAATTTAATCGATTATATCACAAACCTTAAATTAAATATAAAGTTCCTATATCTTCATGATTTGTTGAAAAAAGCTAATCAAATTGGCACTTAGATATATATCTAAGACATCCGTTTCCGGATGGTCCGTAGTTGACATCTTCAACTGCGATCCCAATAAAGAGAACGTTTCTTGCCAGAAACATCCTGTGAATCTCGGATCTCGATCCGAGACTATGTTCTTCGGCATTCCGTGTAAACGGAATACCGTGTCAACGAATATCCGCGCTGTTTGTGCGGCAGTGACATTCGCTGACACTGCAGCAAGATGAACCATCTTGCTGAAACGGTCTACAAAGACCACTATTCCAGTCTTCCGACTATCGTCGGGTGGAAGATCGAAGATAAAGTCCATTGAAATGGACTTCCAACACTCTGTCGAAACTGGCAGAGATTGGAGGGGAGCCTGCGCAGGCTTTACTCGCTGGAAAATCTCGCAAGCGCGCACGTACTTGCGTACCCATTTGTACTAGTTACGACAGTAGAATTCCCGTGCGAGAGAAGAGTTTGTCTTCTCTCGACCTTGATGCCCCGAGATCGGTGCATCATGATACTCAAACAGTATCTGGTGTTTGAGATCATCGTTGTAATGGGGTGACATTACATAGGCGATATTTAAGTTGAAATATCACAGTTCAATTTCAGACTTACTGTCTGAAATGCGAATATTGGATTATAAGTTTTTATAATCCACCCTGAGAAACAGATTCTGATATAATTATCGAATCTAACAAGAGAACTAATTATATGTTACTATGATTAGTCTAGATTAGTGTTGTTATCTCCCCGGGTATTTACCCGGTTATTAGTACGTAGCTATTTAGTTAAATTTAACTAGGGTTTGACCCTACACTATTAGCTACAATATATCCACCTAAGGATGTTGGTGTCCCATAAACAAGATTAACTGCTCGTCGATTGAAGATTATTGTGCGTCCATCTTGTCCCGTGAAAACCTTCACCCTTTGTGTTGTCCTTACGAGCTCATTCACTTGCTCGCTTGCCTTGGCCGGAAAACTCACTGGCACGATTTTTCTTCCGGATCTCCGGATTGAAAAAATAAAGTAAAGCAAAAAAATTCCTCCTTCGTTGGTCTTCTGCCAGATCTGTCATCCACTCATGACACGTATTGCCATATGCCCTTCCTCGCATTCGTATTCCTGTCCTCCTTGACTTCATTTGAAGTATCACTGGTGGTGTTGTCGTCCGATCCTGCTCCATAGCCCTGCTCCAAACAAACACTGAGTGCATTCCTTGTCGTCGACTGTACCATTTTGGTCCTGTTCTCCGTAGCCCATGTTCGGACTTCCTCATGCTCCTCGCATCCTTTGACTCGATGTCCTTTAAGTGCAGGCGAAAGCGTTCTTCCTCCTGCTCTTGTCCATGGACCCGATGTGTTCCTCCTTTGTTTGCAATTTCGAATTGCCGATGTACGCCGATGTCTGGTATCCCCTCAGGCACTGCCAAACTCTTGAGCTTTCCACTCTGGCTAGCAACGGTATGATTCCTAGGTAGGCCTAGGTTGGGTGGCACTACAGGCGCACACTCACCCCCGTGGCGTCGTCCCCAGAGCATTACGCTTTGCGTTTCTTCGTCTACAATGTGATATTGCTTCTGTGATCCGGGGTGTGATGGCCGGCAGGCCTTTGTTCACACCCTAACATTCCCCCGTTGATTGCAACCTGTGAGTGCACGGTCGGTCTTGAATGTGGTGGCCTCGTAGGCTCTTCCACTCCTCCACTCATCCTTCCTTCCCTGTGAGTGCATCGCTAAAGCTGGGTGTGATGGCCCCGAAGGCACTTCCTCACACCCCGTCGGTACTCCGATACAATCTGTTGTCAACAATAGTGACGTTCCTAACCTGATTCTGATTTCTGGTTTATCCAACAGTTCGCCTGTTGAACTCACCATCTCAGAATCAGGTATAAAAGGACCAGCTCTTACAGAATGGCTTCGGAGAAAAACCGATTCTGAAGCTGCGGTCGCTCCTGGTGGCGGCTCCGGTTCATCCGCCTCCTCTTCCAGAGTCGTAGGCGCAGTTACTTCCTCACGCCTCGGTGAGTGAAGTAACTGTGCATCCCTTGGTTCCTGGACTTGCGGCCTACCAGCCCGCGATGGGGGGCCTGGCCCCGTGCCCAGGCCGTTCCTCCGTAGGATGCTGACGCTCTGTAGTTCCGTTCGGGCCCTCCCCATCCTTGTTGGGTGAGGGCTTGGCGGCGAATTGAGAACTGGTTATTTACCCGGTTATTAACCATCAGCGAGTTAATAACATTTTATTTTTAACAATGGGAAAAATCGAAGTCATAATATGTACTAGTGGAAGCTGTACGATCCGCCACTCATGTTATTGAGATGTACCTTCAGTTACAATCTTCAGTACCGATAACTTTCTTGTCATCAACCACCGCTACAATGGCTTTTGATTGGAAAGTATGCGAAGCGATTTTTTCGATTTCGAAGCTGGTTTTGTATATCATCATCAACGCTGGGCACTTCGCGCTTGCATGATAAGGCTACCACACAGTTCATGGAAGAGTTGTCCTAAGTTTGCTGTGCAGTAGTCGACGTGCACAAGGACTGGTGTGGACCATGCAAAATTATGGAGCCGACGTACAACCGTTTGATATCAGACATCGATAATGTATTTCGTCGAATCATGTTTGCAACGGTAGAGCACAATAAAAAAGTCTCGTTAGGAGTGTATTACGACGTCTCACTTCATTTTTGATGCAGCGAAACGTTGACCTGCACGCTGAAGATAATGACAGTTGCCAGCCGCGATCCTTGTTAATTGAGGTATAAACCACTAAGCCTTTCATGACATTATACTTCGAAAATTATTTAAATCTGACTGTCGCAGAATCGCTAGCAGATTGCAAATGTGGATGGAGCGAACGCTCCACAGCTGTACTAGTATACTGTAGTGCTCCATTGGAAAAATAAAAAAAATCCTTTTATTGCCACCTACATGTATGTAATAAAGCATTTTCAATACTTCTACCCGAAATCTAGCCAAGTCGTCTCCGTAGACGCAGCAAATTTCAAAACGACAACTTGCCTAGTACGTGGTACCGAATTCTCCCGTGCGAATGTCACTAAACTTCGTTCCGGCGTTTGGATAATGTGCAAACACACTTGCTGGATCGCCACCCGGGTTTGCACCGGTACCGGCCACATTGCCGGTAACTTTCGGGTCATCTTCTTCCCTATCAAAGCTGTCTAGCCATGAAATGTTCTTTGAATAGTCCACCCAGATGCTCATTACTAAGGTCATACCACCGATCATTTGTCTGCCAAGCTCAGCGAGGTCGCCCTTTTTGTAGGGATGCTTCTTAAACAGCGTCTTCGTTTCGGTGCACATCGCATCGGTGATTGAGTTCGCGCCGTCCAGTTCTGGCCACGTGGCACTCGGGTTCTTGACAATGCGGTCATCCTGCTTGTATAACCGACGGATCTCCACGAGCTCACCGGTCGAGGTATTATCATGGGTCACAAACTGTGTGACGACCGTAAAGGGACTCGATCTCAAATTCCTTGCCAGGGCCGTAGAAGTTCTTGTTGTCCATGCGGAACGGGTTATAGGAACAACCTGGTTGATCGCACCAGCCTGAGTATTTCGTTTCCTTAGTCGATCCGCAATCCTTATCCGCGGTTCAAACTTGTTGACCTTGTATAGAGCACGCGTGAGTTGCATAAGCCGTCGACATGCTATTAGCCTCCAGAACGTCCATCTCAGCGCAGCAAGAGCCATGTACTTGTCCGGTAGGTTCGATGAGTCAGCCGTAGATGAAGACGAAACGACGAATCCCGCATCTTGCGGCCATCCAACTTTGCACCGCATGGAAGCGTCTCTGTAAGAAAAGTTCTGCCAGTACACGACAGTCAGCTTATCGTTCCAAAAATCCCAGCAACACTTTAAAAGTGTACGTGGTTGCCTTTAAATTACGATCAAAATGGTGAGAGTGAGATATCAACAAGGCGGGAGGCACGGTAACACAGCTATCTTACCGCAACTTGTGCACTTCCAATCTTCCTGCAAGGTATAGCTCACACGCGTAAAAACAACATAAATTTACAAGCCAAGCAAACTCTAGACCAGATCACCGGCCACCAATCCATGTGTGGAGCAATCTTCTTCGATGCAAGTGACGCTTTACTACGAGTCACCACACGCATCAGTTCGAGCTTAAATATTTCAGCGAATGATCAAATTTAAACCAGTTGAACGAGCTCGTTCTTGCCATTGGTCAGACGAGGATACAATGTAGGCGTCGTGGGGAAAGACCCAAACTTTGGCTATAGTCCAGCATATTCTGCGGCTTTTTTTCTGGCTCAGTACAACAAAAATCGAGTTAGCGACATTGCTTTCTCAGCTGACAGTTTTTCATCTCTGTAGTCTTCAGTAGCCTCCAACGCTTCTACAGCTGGATCCACGTTTACACAGGCCGCAGCTTCGTCACAAAACATAAGCTGACACATTGTCTTATATTTCTGCGAAACAGTGCTCGCTCAACGTCGTATCAGGCTTTCGATAAAACCGCGAAGTAACCAAAACCTGTTTTCTGCTGGTTTCATCACAGGCGAATGCTCTGGTTTGGGCGACCTCGTCCGCAAAGCGTCCATTAAATGTGTCAGTCTCCTTACCGTCCGCATCTTCAGCACCAGGATTAGCCGAGACATCGCTTTTAACTTTCCTGTTGCTCGACTTCAGCTCGTTGCGAATCGGCGTCCAACACAAAGCTTTTTCTTAATTTTGGTTTCCCGTCTTCTTTCTGATCATCGTCATTCACACCATCTCTGCCGTCCATCGAACGCTTACACGGCACAGCGTCAATTTTCTGCATGGAAATCGACGAATCGGAGAACGCTTATCATTTTCTTCTTCTTCAATTCTTACACAAATAATGTCAGATACAACCCAAATTGATGCGTTCATTCGATACGTACATTACTTCAAACTGTTATAAATAATCGCACGATCACCATCAAGTATCCTGTATCGGCAATCTTCGCACTCGCATCGGTAATGACTACCAGCTTCTTTACGTATTTCTTCCTATCCGTCCTTCAAAGAGGCAAATCCAGCGCCACATTTTATCCGTCCAAGATATCTACCTGTGTCATATCAAAAACGATTACTAAGCGCAAAACAGAGCTCTTTTTTTCAGTACCTTTCACACGCTCCTTCGTTTCTTCACTTTGTGATGGCCTTAACTCTCTCAGTCGTTCATTCATTCGAATCCAGCATCTGTACGTTCTGACACTCTCCCTGGCCTTGTTTGTCATTCAGTTGGTTGTCTGTCTCTAAAAACAATAAAACAGAGTGTGAATAAAGTGCTATAAGACAAAATATCATCACGCAGCAAGCAGACCTTCCGATCCATATATAAGGCAGTAAATATTAGAAGCACCAAAACGATATATCTACTCGTCCTGGTGGTCGTGGAGTTTCTTTGCTAATTTTATGGCGCGAATAGTGGGGTGTTTGTCGGCTACGAATTACAATTTTGGCGCGCAGTTTTAGATTAAATGTTCACCCGCAATATGAAAGTATATTTAGCCAATAAAATGCTTTCAACTATTTTGTGGTGTCCACAAAAAACCCTTGTGCACATTCTTCTGATGAACAGACTAGTATGCTTTATGTATGGTGGATTAATTGGACAGCATCAATGCTGGCTTTCTACCGTCTTTGCTAAACTTGTTTTTCCCCGGGTAAATAAATACCATTTGGTGCATTTTTAACAGGGTATTTAACAGAATTGGTATTTACCAACCTAACAACACTAGTCTAGACCTAATTACACTTCTTTGAATCAAAAATTTAAGGGGAATTTGTTTGTATAGTTAGCTCTTAACCACTCATAAATATATTCACTCTTAAACTTACCTTCTAGTCATTAACCGTAACTTAAATTCCCGTGTAATTTTTTTAAACAATACCGGTATGTAAAACTATTTGAGTCTCCTTTTGACGATTTGAGTCACATTTTGGCTTAACGTTATTTTTTTCGCATTCTGTTGTCGTTCGAATGTGAGCCTGATTTGCCCTACTTTTAGGATACGCACGTCGTTTGAAACACCTTTTTCGTCTTCGCCCAGATGGTGTTTGTGACGCTCAAATACATCATCATTGGCGACTCGGAGGTGGGCAAGTCGTCGCTCTTGTTGCGATTCACAGAACAACATTTCCAGCCGATTCACGATTTAACGATTGGCGTCGAATTTGGCGCGAAATTGCTTGAAGTCGATGGGCGCAAGGTGAAGCTCGAGATTTGGGACACTGCAGGACAGGAAACGTTTCTATCGATCACTCGAAGTTACTATCGGGGCGCAGATGGCGCACTGCTCGTGTATGATGTGAGTCGACGCGAGAGTTTTGAACATTTGGGGCGTTGGTTACAAGAATGTCATCAGAATTGCCATAACGACGAGGTCGAGATTATGGTCGTGGGGATGAAATGTGACGTCGAGGAGCGGGAACGGGAAGTACCGGAAGAAGAAGGACGGAATTGGGCGGCTGTGCATGGACTGTACTTCATTGAGGCATCCGCTAAGACGGCCGTGAATGTCGAACAGGTTTGTTGAGAATAGGGAAAGTTTTTAAAGGAGAAAAGGGGTCTGACGTTTCTACTGGGGGCTTTTTGTGACTAGGCATTTGCATTGACAGCCATGACAATTTTACGTAATTTTGATTACTCGAATCGTCAGATGCGCAAGGCGTCGGGATCGAGTCGAGTGTCAATTGATACAGCCGGTGATCGAACGCCTCCTAAATCGGAGTGCTGCGGTGGATAGAGAGTGCAACTTAAGCAAGATAGAGAGACACGTTGAAATGAAATGAAAATGGAGTAAAGCGACGGCAACAAGGGGGGAAAGGTAGTAGCTATCTTGGGTGGCGTGTGGTCACGTAATCACTTAAAGTTACTTAGCGTGAATGTATCCAAGAGCTCCTGAACCCATTCCCCAATCACATTGTTCCCGGTAGCCAAATAATGCGCATAATGGGTATGTAGACACTTTACATTATGAAACTCGCGGATCCCCGCAATGCCCACGTCACGTAACACAAATTCCCATCGTCGACGCTTGACGAGCTCCATGTCATGTGACGACATCATTTGCCACCGCTGAGCCGCATACTCACGATGGCTTTGTACCATTTTCTGTTGTCGTTTAAAAAAGAATCAGTCCCTAACGTATTCGTATCGTACGAATCAGAATCAGATGACCACCTACTTCCTTTGCTGCGTCATCCGCATCCAACCGACGTTGCAACGTGAGCACAAACTGCTGGTCTTCTAATGTCGAGACTCGGGCCTTTAACTCCGTCGAGGCGAGCCAATAGATTGTCGGAAACGGTTCGACCTTGGCTCGTTGCTTCTTTTTGTAGGCAAGCTCGGCGTTCCGCAACGGATAGAGTAAGAGAACAGCAGGTCGGGAAGTAGTCGAAGTGCGTCGGGAGGAGATAGAACCCGTACTGTCCACGAATGTACTTACTCGGACCAAATTATTCGGGACAAAACCTAATTCTTCTTGCACCAACGCGATGTCCGTTTCTGGCGCCTCGCAAGGACAACCTTCATGCACCATTTCTTCTTCCATCATGGAAGGTGGAAATGATAAGCATCGTCAACACAAGAGATTGGAGTCTCCTTCGTGCAACATACACCCGCTTAGATTTCCTATTGGTCTAAGTTACTCTTAAATACTAGTACCATAAGGTGTAAAAAAGGGTAAGTTACACTTAAATCCTTTATGCCAACCTGAAAACCTGAATGTCAAGTTCCTCTTCAACTTCGTATCGCCTGACTTACTGTGAGCATCATTTCCATTCCGCGTAGTTCCCGGACTGTATCTTTCACTTGTTCGTCCGCTTGACACAATTTCGCGAGTAGAATGGCCACGTTCTTTCGTGCTGTTCCATCCGTGAGCGTCTCTAACGATTTCACGAGCTTGACGAGGTTTTCCTTTTTCTTTAACGTCACCAAATCCGTCGCTTCCTTATCCGTCTCTATTGCACTCAATACTTTAGCGAGATTCCCGACGAGACGTTCACATGCCGTGGCCGCCTCATTCTGTCGTCGACGGTACGCGTGACGCGCATTTGTGAGCGTAATCACGTGCAAAAGCACCGGCAACACCCGTTTTTCACGTAAAAAGTCACGTGTCGTTGAAAGATGTGCGCACCAACCAAAATGGCACCAAATTTGGGCCCACAGGTGCGCAATTTCGTCGGAAAGAGGCGCTTTCTCGTCGCAGACGCTCGAGCTGGTAGCGTTAAAGACATGATAGAGGTTGGATAGCAATGGCAAGCTAGCGAGTCGCTCGTTTTGGTGGTCCGTTTTGTAATGTAGACGATTGAGTAAACTTACTGAGTAAGATAAAGTGAGTAACGAGACGGACCGAGGCGAGACATTTGAGTGAGTAAAAATGGCGTCCACCGTCTCGACTGTCTGTAAGGCCACTAAATGAACCGTTCGAACAACGGACGTTTCTTCAAAGGAAAAATTGAGTAACGCCCCCAACGCTCGCTCGGAACAGACAGAGTCAGTCTCTCCATTTTGTAGCAGTAATTGAACCAGTTGTCGACAAATGGATTGACAGTTTGGGCTCTCAAGTGTCTTGCGGATTTTCGGGTGGGTCGATAAATTTGATACAAAACCCAAGAGGTTTTCCAACGAAGGACTGGCCTTGTCATTTTGCTCTAATGCTTGCGTTACACTTGCGAGACAATCGAGACCAAGAGTAGAAAAGAGCTCCAGACCCGCGCTCTCTTTACTCAAAGTAAAGCAAAGGCTCGTGGCTGCCTCGACCCTCGATGTCCACAACATTCTGTCGTTACTCAGTTTCTTCTTGTTCTTGAAATCAAGACATAGCGCCCGTAAGAGGGACGAAATGGCCTCGGTAGATGCCAGAATGGCCTGTCGCCAGCATTTTGAGGCCACAACGTGGTCGAAAAAGGCCACGAGACTCGCTTGAACGGGAGGTGACGACGACAAAGTAGCGAGTTTACTCAGTGAGTATAGCATCATATGTTGAAACGTTACGTAACGGAATAATACCACTTGATTCCGTGGGGTATTAGTCACCGCAGCGGTTACACACTCAATCATTATACTCAGCCTTTCATCTTTTGGACTTTGCTGAGTCGTGTCACTCAATTCAGCAGTCAAAAGACTGACAATCCGATCACAAAGTTTTGTCATCTCGCCTGAAGTTCGAAATTTTGCACGTACGTACTCATTTGTTGCCATCAAAGGCAGCAACAAATTGTACGCACGCCACGACGTTGGATTCTCATTCTTTTCACTTAATTTCTTGCATAGTTCCAACGCTACTCGCAGCTCGTGCATCGAAGACGCATTGAACTCAGTTGCCTCATTGTTTTGCTGCTCATTTAACGCCGTCTCGAGGTTGGAATCACTGAGTAAATCTTCATAGTCCCCAACAATCACTGAGTATTGCTCGACAAGATCGGCGTTGTCTCGATCGAGGGCCAATGCTTGGCGCATATCCTCAGCCGCTTCTTTGAGTTTCTTTTGACGATATAAAGCCGTTGCACGACGTGAAAGTGCTTTTACGTATGTTGCGTCAACGTACAATGTGCGCGTACAAAATTCAATACAGTCGTCCAATTTGTCCAGACGCAGATAACATTGGGCAATGTTTGCCAGTACGGCGACAGTAAAGGGGGAAACACTCAACGCTTCCATGTACCATTTGATCGCGACGAGATACTCTTTCTTTTTGTACAAACGATTCCCTTTTTGCTTTAAACCTACCGAAAAATTTGTACTCACGAGCGTAAGTACAAAACTCCCTCTTTCATCTTATTCCAAACAGATTATGTACGTACACTCGGTTGTACGCACGAGTTTATCGTGCGCACGTTGTCGTGCGTCCATATCGGTCTTGAACTGAGTACAAAAGTCGGGATTCTGCTGCTCAAACGCGCGATTCCGTTGGTTTTCAAGCTCCGCTTCTCGTTCAGCGTGTTCTTCTATTGAAACGGGATCTTCGGGGACCCAATGACGCCAAATGGAGTAATCATTTGCATCATGGGCTTGATAGGCCGCAAGATTTGGACGCATGTCGTCGGTTCTCTTCTTCTTCTTCTTCTCGTCGTCCATCATCTTCTCGTCTTCTTTATCACTCAAGGAATAGCGCAATTTTGCCTTGTACCACCACTTGTCATGCTCCTTTTGCTTTTCTTTTTGCTTTCGCTCTTCTGCTTTTTTTCGTCGTTCTTCTTCTCGTTTGACTTGTTCTTGTCGCTCGGCTTTTTCTTGCTCGATGGTCTTATAGCCTGGAATCTAAAGACATTTAAACGAGCAAATGAGCAATCAATTTGAAGGGCATTTTTGCACTGGAATCAGTGACGTACGTTGCATTTCAGCGGATCAAACGTGTCATTCTTAATATCGTCCAGAGCTTGTGCTACCTATAGTTGACGAGCAATTGTGTAAGACACACTAGGTTTTGTCCGCACTTTTGTTCTGTCCGCACCAGATCCATGCGTTCAACAAACGCGTCCACTTCGTGCTGCGAGATCCCAGAGCGCTGCTTCATGTCGAGTGCCTTCAGTGGATCCATTGGAGTGTCTAAATGTTACAATGTCTCTAAAGCGAAAGATCGCGGCCGTTCGCCACTATACCTTTGAGCATCAGTGGGATGTTTTTGAATACGTACTGAGATAAGTTGAGTAAATGTGCAACGATTTTCCTCCCACATTGAATTGCCTATTTTCCCACTTTGATTAAGACCTAAAATTTCTAAAATCTTAAATTCCCACTTTGAATCAATCTACATCCCAGTTTGACCTCAAAATGGTGTATGTTTTTCTGTAAAAAGCACAAAAGGCATGTTGGAAAGTTTTTAAAGATGCTTACTCAGTCTAGTAAATGTGCTTCCATCCCCACAGCAATACAGCAGCTACATGATCAAGGCTTGTTAGTTACTAGAGAAGAGTTCTTCATTATGTACAGTACCTGAGGAAAAGGGAAAAGGGACGCATGTAGGAAATAATGTACTTTTGAATATCCACGTCCTGGAAGAAGAGAATGGTTAGAGACAAGTATACGAATATTCGAAGACGAGTATACACTCACGCTCTCTTTCTCCATCTTGAAGAGTGTATAATTGGTGTTAGAACAGCGTATATCTGCCATTGGATTGATGAATTTCTAGAAAACCAAACGACTTTAGCCAAAATATTCACAATGGCTTGCGCCTCCAACAATGATTGAATACTCACTTGAATATTGGACCTATAGACGTCGTTTTGGCTATCCGCTGACGCAGCACGAGGTCGAAAAAAGTTGAATCGATTCGACTATCGTATCGTCAAAACGTTAGAGACAATAACATTGCGTGTTGCACATGAAATCCATCATCTCCTTACTGTCGAATTGAAATGCACATGTAGCTCTTGTTTCCTCGTTTCTTGCTTAATGTCAAAAGAAATTCGATTCGCAGGTGTGGACGACACGAGTCGAAATCGCTTGATCGTGGCTGAAAGTGTCATCAAAAGTTTGCCACTATAACATGCCTCGGTCCACTTTGTGCTGAACTTTTCATCCAAACTGCAACGATTCAGTCTTTGCTTAGTCAACACGAATGAAATGAAACACAATGATTGTACCATAGAGTACCTAAAGCGAATTTTGTTTTTTTTTTGCCGTTTGCGTGCAAAAAGACAAAAATCCGTTTGATTTTCATGCACTTGAGGAAGAAAAATGCGAAAAACTTTGGTTCCATAACGCGGGACCTGCGAATCGAAAGTAAAAAGTTGAGGAAACTCTGAGTAAATGAATGAATGATATTGTCCTTTTACCTCGCTACTGGTTGTCAATTCCATGACGAAATTTCCACCTCGTGGTGGTGTATGCTGTAGAAATGCCAAGGGATCCTCGAGCCTCTCCCACGCTTCATATTCCTATCGAAATAGTCGAGAAAAAAGGTCATTTTTTAAGTGTCCTTTTTTCGACAATAAAAACGCAATAGACGAACCTTGTCAATAATTGAGTGAGTAGTCGGTGTCACCGGCGTGCTGACCGATCGAATCGTTCTGGGAGGTGCAACGGGACTGCTCTCGGCGTCTTCACTGTCAATCGAATGCTGTTGTTCCTTGGTCGGCGAGTCATTTACAAACCAGTCTTGAGATTCATCTGGATCGGTAAAAGTGGCATTCGGAGCTTCAAATTCCTGCTGCAGCCTGCCAGAAAACAGTGTTAGACTTGTAGTTTTAGTAGTTGACATGGTCTTACCGATTTGCAAACGCTCCCATGGCGCTTTCTTCCATTATATGAAAACTCTCTTCTTTGGTTTAAAAATGGCTCTGCAGTGTGACTCGAAGCGTAACGGAGAGAGAAAAAACGTCCGAAAAAACTTGTGGATGAGGTGGAGTTTTGATGGGCTTGGACTCTCTCTTTAAAGTCTCTAACTGATACAAAAATCTCAGTCTTTCTCTGCAAGGAAAGATAGAGAGAGGAGAAAAAATATTAGACTAACGTAAGTAGATTTTATTTTACGTTCTGGTATCTAATTCGTTAGCCTAAGCATACGCTCTGATAGGTAGGAATGAGATACTTTATGTTAATAAACGCATCATCCCCTCCATGTGTTTCCAGGATTTCCAACGTTTCTTGGATCAAATCTCCCAGATTCAGTTGTTTGCGTTGACTATAGTCGATCGCATCGCCAATGTTATCTATAAAAACCCACACATACCAATGGTAAACATAAAATCTGAGTAAAAAAGACAATTCTTTACGGTACCATTTTTACGAATAAAAAGATTGAGTATGGGAAGAAGCTGTCGATAATAAGGGACCAGAGCTTGGCCAATGAGTCCCGCAGTACCCCCAGACTGTCCCTCCGCCTCGCATGTTACTAATAGCTGTAAAATACGCAGTGTCTTGACGATAATGCTAGCATTTCGTGTATTCAGAGCATCTAATAAGAATTATTGAGAAATATTGCGGATTCCTGAGTAAGCAGTTATTGTTCCAACTTGAGAAAAACGACGTACTTTTGATCGGAAGGATGAGCTGTGGAATGACTGGCAAGACTTTGGTACTGGCATGTCCGAGCATGTCTTTAATTCCTTGTTCTGATAGAAACGCATACGGTTCTTCGATTTCCCGAAGCCCGTCAAAGAAAAGGGGAAGATAGTGATGAAAATCCAGCTGCAGCAAAGAATTCAGTGAGTAGGAATCATTGATTAAGAAAACAAAATACCCTCTAACCTTTGTGATGTCTACCTTCCATGCTACCATGTTGCGTACACCTCCATGGTCTATCTGGATGGGCAAATCCGCTCGTTCATAGAATCTGAGGCATCAAATTTGGTTTAGAGAAAAATGTTAATTAATTGCAATATATTGGCATTGTTGTTCCTTACCTTCTAAACGATGTATCGGGAGGATTAAATCGCTCTTTAAACGCTGCTGGCTGCTTGGAACGCGAACGGGGTGACAAGGTTTCGAGCATTTCTGCCTAAAACAAGAAAGTTAAAGATTGAGTAAAGGTTGCGTGTTTTTTACTAAGTCGCTCACTTTGATCGTTCTTTCGAGATCCGCGGTTCCTCCAGTTCCTTGTCCTTTGCGTAAAAAGCTGTCGGTTGTCTGTTGTTTCGAGAACTTTGACAAGGAAAAGGCACTGATATGGTCCACGTCGTCATTCCCTTTGTCATTACTCAATGATCGGCGCTACTCAACGATTTCATATTAGCTTACCCATTCCTCAATATTTCACTAGGTTTCTTTCTTACCTTCGAGACCAACGTCGTGTCAAAACAGC
Source organism: Sclerospora graminicola (assembly GCA_001887855.2). Classification (NCBI taxonomy): domain Eukaryota; phylum Oomycota; class Peronosporomycetes; order Peronosporales; family Peronosporaceae; genus Sclerospora; species Sclerospora graminicola. The sequence continues at coordinate 19,992 of MIQA02024362.1, forward strand.
TCCCCGTTTCACGTAAGGTGATGCTTTTCGGTACAATGCGAGTGCTGACATTCGGGATACGATCCGACATTTCCCCTGTCTTTTGCTTTCTCTCTCTAACTGACGGCGTCGTGAAGACAGAAAAAAACGCCCCTATTCGTCCAGATTTAGAAAAAAGACACACACACACACTTAACGACTTAACTGTTGATCTATTTGCGATAGATAAGTGTTTTTTTTTAAAGGTTGCTACTTTAGACCCAGTGGATTCGACAGTGTGGAAAGCTGTGTTTAAGCATGGCAAAATACGTGGCGGTCGTCTCCATCTTGGCACAAGCGCCAATGTAAACCGTTTCGAGAGGAAGGAAACGAGCATGAGATAAAGCCCGAAAAGCCGCAAGTGTCAGCTGGTTACACGCTTTGACGTTCAAATGTCGAATCTGTCGACAATTTGTGACCACCGCGACGAAACTTTCGTCCGTTAGATGAAAGCAAAATTCAAGCGATAATTGCTGGAGAGATTTTGAGTAACGTGCAATGGCTTGGAATCCAGCGGCCGTTAAAGCCACACAAGCTTGTAAGCTGAGGGTGGAAAGTTGAGTACAGCCTGCGACGATCGCCATGAGATCGTCGTTTTGTAAGGTCGGAGAGTGGGAAAGATTGAGTACTGCGAGGTTTCTGCAGTGGGCAATGGCTCGAAACGTAGCGCTGCCAAGATTTGGCACGGTCCCGAGGTTGAGAGATTGGAGTGAAAATTGAGTGAGTAAAAGGACTGCCGCAACGCCGCGATCGTCCACTCCTGCACAACCACTTAAATCGAGGAAAGAGAGCGAAATGGCGGTCGAAAGTGGCGTCATGTCATAGAAATCAGCCCCTTGGACCTTTGGACAACGTGCGAAGGAAAGAGACTGAAGCTTGCGTTGGGAGTTCATCAAGAGTCGAATTGCAGGACCAGAGATCTAACAAGTAGGAATCACTGAGTCACGTTTTTTTAACTCACTCATTCATTCATTTGTTTAGACATACCTTTAAACATCGATCGAGTACAACTTTCTTTAATGTAAGGGAAGAGTGGTGACTTAACGCAAGAACCGACCGATCGGTAAGTTGACGGCACATGGTCACGTCGAGTGTCTCTAACTTTTGACAATTCACTGCTATTGCAATTATTCCTTCGTCACGCACACTTGACGAGCCTGAGAGATCAACTTTTGTCAATTGCGAACATGTGCGAGATATACGCACAAGAGCGTGATCCGTGAGTTTAATACAATGCAAGGCCAATGTCTGGAGCTTGGTACACTGCTTGAGTTGCTCCAAAGCTGCGTCCTCAACTTGTTTCGACTCAATTGTTAGATGCTGGAGTTGCAAGTATCCAATATTGTGCAATAATTGCGATAGAAATGGACCTGTTACACGAGAACCATAGAGCGCGACACTCTCTAAGTGTGATGTCTGGAGCGAGCAATGCCGGCGTCGATCGAGGAAAAGGGCTCTTGCGGCGTCCAATTCATCTTCACCCGTACACCACGTCTATGGAGATATTGCAATTATTGAGATGGTTCCAAGAAACATATTGTCTCTAACTGAAACGTACCAAGTCCAGATGCTGCTCTTGGTGCACCGAGTCAAACGTGAGACGGTACCACCGTTTAGATACTTGCAATAAATTGTGCCAACGATCTTGGAGATGGATAAAGGGACATAAATGAGTGAGTACCACATGATCGGGCAAGTTTTCCATCTCACTTGGCCTGACTGCAATCACGGCTAACAGATTTGTGAGTATGCGCAGTCGAGGCTGATCTTGAACGGACGTAACGACTTCAACGTCAACTTATGTAAAACTGTTGCTGTTTACCTCAAATTTATTATATGTACCCGTAACTAGGCTCAAACCCGCAGGGTTTGGTGCGGGTTGAGGTCGACCCGCGGCCCAGCCTGCGGGTTGCGGGATGGGTTGCGGGATGGGTTGCGGGCTGTTTGGGTTAGCGTGTTGCACATGGCTGGCCAAAAAAAGACTTCGTCAGAAGGCATGGATTCTCTTCTAGTAGGATATTATCTCATCCACTATGAGATGGTTTACTACATCCGTCTACACGAGGTGAAGGTGGTGTGGGAAGCTACTCAAAGTTAGAGGTGAAAAAACTGCGCGGATGGCTGAAGAATATAAAGGTTATACTAATTATAGATTGAGCTAATTGTCCAATCTGCGGTTTAGTAATTGACGCAGCGAGCTCTTGGTAAAATACCTTTATGCTGCAAGATGATTGCGTCTGCTTGCTACGACATAGAACAATTTACAAATGTTAGTCGCCCAATTGCCACTGCACGCTCATATTCAACCGACCTCTGTAGTAAACACCATTCCAGAGGCAATCTTTCGTCCTTACTTTTTTATAATGTTCCGTTGTCCTTCCTTGCTTCAGTACGAGCTGTGCTGCATCACCCTTTTTCTTGTAGTGACAAAGAGGGCGCCGGACCTAATTGGAATTTTAACCCCCAACTGTGGGTTGTTATACCTTTCTGCGGGTTGTGTGTGGGCTGCGGGATGGGCTCAGGTCAGCCCGCAACCCAAACCGCGCGGGTTGGGTGCGGGTTTTGCGGTGCGGGTTGGGCTTGGGTTTGAGCCCTACCCGTAACTTTATCTCTAACATGCCAACGGTTGACTCCTCCTCCTTCCTAACGAACTGTGAGGAATTGCACCGACGTGGACTTTTGTCGTCCGAACAATTGCGTGAGTACAAAGCGACACTAACTTCTGTCGCATCTATCCCGGACCCCATTCATGCGCACATTTCGTCGATCTTACTCCAAGACCTCGACGCGACGGTCGAAAAAGTGCGTATCCAGTCCAATGAGTACGCTTCCACATCTCTCGGCCCTTCGGAGCTCACGGCACTGGCCGTAGGGGGCGCTTTTGGTGCCTTAAACGCCTGGATGCAGCCCCGCGAGAATCCGACGACAGTATGGGCCAATGTTTTTGACGGGGCGGTGGCCACTTTTAATGTCGCGAAACGGAAACGCCAGATAGCGCATTTTCAATTGCAATTATTGAGTGGAAATCTATCTACGTGTCGGCATCTTCTGTTTTGTATCAATGGGTTTATGACCCAACGTGATGATCCTGCACGTACGTGGCGAGTATGGAGTGAGGCCGAGACGGCAATCTTTGCAGTACAGTGGGAAGCAGGCGAGGCGACGGCATGGAACGAGTTTTGTACGCACGTGAATGCCAATAATAATTGTGACCCCTCATCGTCGTCCAATTTTCCAGCCATAATTGCCCATTTCACGGGCAATCCATGGCATACAGCCCAAGGCAAAGCCGAACAAGTGGGCGTTCTCCTTGCTCATGTGTTAGCTGATCGTCCAGCTTTGTTCCATGACCGTTCGATCTCGCTCTTTGGCCATTCACTTGGTGGTGCGGTCATCTACAGTACGTTCCAAGAGCTGGCCAAGTTACGCGCCGAGGAGCGAGAGACAACTGTGCCAGTAATTGCCAATGCCGTGAGCTTTGCCGGTGCATTCCTATCAGATGCCCCGGGTCTTTTAAATGTTTCTAATGGACTTGATCCAAAAGGCGGTAAATTTCTAAACGTCTTTTCGTCACGAGACGGAGTATTGTCGAAATTGTTTTGGGCGTTGCATCCCTCTGAGAGCTCCATGGCGGCTGGATGTCACGCGTTGGCATTCCCAGCGCCGAATTGCGGGAATATTGATGTCTCGGACTTGGTGGTTCCACGTGTCGAGACTCATTTTGGCCATAGTTATGGCCAATTCATGGACCTGATCAAGCACCGCGTGCTTCCTCATTTGTATAAAGAAACGTAAACTATTGACGTACATTTCTACCGTTTTTTTACTTCTACTTGAATAAGTTGCCAAACACTTGCTTCTCTTTAGCTTTCTGCTCGGCATTGTACGCACGGATTTTCGTCTGTAACCCACGCATTTCACTGCGTACGGCCGCATTCTTGGGTTCATCGTCCAATAAATCACTCAGTATCTTGTACGCACGCTCATAGTCCTGTAACTGAACCAGGGCTTGCGCTTTACGGAACCGCGCTTTGCTATGTTGCGGCTCGAGTTCCAACACGTTTTTGCAGCAACTTAACGCCTTGTCCGCCTGGACCCCGAGCTTCAGGTAACACAGAGCCATATTGGACCACACTGCAACTTTAAGCGCTTGAATCTCAGCACCCTGTTCTTTTGTCGCCGTCATACCCGCAGATTCCTGGGCATATTGCGACATGGCGTCCCCGGCCACCGAGAGACCGTTTACATAAGCAAATACCTTGGCATACGACGTCAGCGCACGCTTGATATCGTTCTGCTGGACCAGGAGATTACCTTGACGCTTCAAGAGCTCAGCTTGCTCAATTTTATCCGCCACAGACAGCGAACCAAGACGTGGTTTCCAGCCACAAAGTAGCTCCTCGTCACGCACTTCGATCACCATAGGAAATACTTAAAAGAGCATACCTTACATGTATACAGTAGAAACGTAACCCTGGTTATACTAACTTCAACTTTCGTGACACAGACAAATACAACTACATGTAACTTAGTAAAGTATTTGAAGAAGCGTACTAGTAAATATATTCCTTTTCTGCCGCATGTGAGTGTCTGGCGATGGCCTGCTGGAATCTGATTGGCGTGTAAGGCAAAATTGTCCATCGAACTGACGATCGTGTCAATCTCTGCTGCCAATAATCTGTAGAGAATAATTGTATTTCTAAATCTGTATTTCTAACTTGGAAGCAGCGTGATCTTGTGGTTTCCGACACACGCGCTTAACAAATTCGTAGGACGTGACCATGAGGATACCGGATGGTCCCATGGCCAACAGGCGCTGCAGTAAGCAAAGAACATAGCTCTTAACTTGGTCGACTCGAATACTACTCTTCAAATTAGCGACTTACCGCAGAGAGACCCGTCATGAGACCTTTTGGGCCGTCACTTTGTAAAATATACTTGAGCGTATCCATCGCACCATATTGCGTATAGACCTGTGCTTTTGTCCTTACAATATCCATCGGGTTGGTCAAAATGCCTGTGATGATACCAGCACTCGCGCCACTCATTCCTTGCGCTATCACTGGAAACCATCCATCAACATTTGTAAACATGCCCTCATCTTTTCTACATTATGGAGATATCAAACCCCTCACCTTGTTTCCAGAATGGATCGACAGACCAATTCTTCATCAGTTGATAGTATACAGGAACGAGAAGACCGTATGACCCCCACCAGATCGAAGAAGATGGCGCGTACGTCGCAATGGACGGTACATATCCTTTATAAAACCCTCGAATGCCCTCAGCTTGAAACACTTGTTTCGTCACCGTGACAAATCCTCTCGTTCTTTCTCGTGTCTTGCGCACATCTTGTCCCTGTCCACTGAGCATCATACGTTGCGACACAATGTCCAGAGGCACCACAACCGTCTGCGAAACAAGCGACGCGACGGCTCCACCAACGAAATTTGCCCCCTTTTCACCCGCCTAAATCAAATGCAAACTATGAGCCCAATTGTTTCCTTTTTTTCGTTACAAATGCCCTTCTTCACCGTGGTGTGATCCTTGAAAACCTTGCGCGATTTCTCGTAAACGGAAATATAGAGGTTACCTATCAGCACATTGGCTGTGCTCGCTCCAAAACCCTTGTAAAGTCCACGAAGACCTTCATGTCGAAAGATTGTCGCAAACGCATTGAACGTGCCCGAGTATAGGGGCTTGTGCTTTGATTGGACCTGCAGCCGCGTCTTGACAAGATTGCTTGGATACACGGCAGCACGAACAGCCAAGAAGATCGAAGGACCGACAATGTAATACTTGAGCTTATCAATCTCGTCCCACGAAATGTCTTCCAGCGTATTATCGTCCGAACCCATGGTTACTCGGCTCATTGTAGCAATAAATAATTTTGACTACCAACAATAGTAATACTGTACTGTATGAAATAAAGAAATAACTACGAAAAAAATTAATTCCATCACTGATTTGTCAAAACGGAATCTTCCTTCTCATTGGTTGAAATACACGCTTCCAGTCCCCAACCCCACCCACTTACAAAAGGAAACCATGGACGACGACCAAGTCCGCGCGCTGACGCAGCTCCAGGAACTTCAGCGCCAGAGCGCAGCGCGTCAGTCGTTACGTGCGTCCAACTGCGCGTCAAACGTCTCGTCTGTTCGCGCGCAACTCGCGAGTCTCAAGCTCAAGTCGGACATCAAACGCTCGTCTGCGTTTGTCAAGAAATTGCGCATGTTGAACGAAAGCAATGCGGAAACGCTCTTACGAGATGCGGCTGAGCTGAATCTCACGCGCTATGTGAGTGAATGTGTCGCGGCATTGGCCGACGCGCCGCTTAAGCTCGTGGACTTGCCTGCGGCGGTGAAAGTTGCGTCGCTCTTGCATCAACGGTACGAAGACTTTGCGCCAGGGATGGTCCACGCACTCGTGAGCAGCTTTGAGGCGTCGTATGCTTCAGATGATCGACACAAGATGCTTCGTCGTCGTCTGATATTACGACTATTGTGTGAATTGTACTTGGCTGGCGTGTTTGACGATGTCCAGGTCATTACGCATATTATTCAGCGAGTGGCGCGTCGAGAGCAGCCAGGAGTGAAGAAACACAAAGGCAACATGTCCATGGGCAACTCGTCCGCTTCGTCTTCGCAGCAATTTGAAGTGCCGCTGCTTGTGAGCTTTGCCAAGTCCGTGGGCGTTGACTTTTTAGGTGTTCAGCCCAAGAAATACAAGGAATTGGAACGACTACTCGCTGGAACCGAAGAATTTCAGCAATTTATCAAGACCCAGACGCCCATTGTACCGAAAAACGTACAAAACCAATGTCTCAACTGCTATCTGGAAGCTTATGAGATGATTTGCAAGTATTATTTGACGCAACACGCGACGTTTTTGAAACTGGATGCGAGGAATGAAAAGGAGGAAGCGAATCGAGGAGAAGTGATGGAAGATCATGTCCAGGAGCTAAAGAACGCGAAATTGTTGTTTGAAAAGCTCCAGACGAGCGTCAACTCGTTGGCAGACGCATTGGATCGAGACGTCCCGCCGTTGCCGGTGAAAGAAAAGAATGATGGCTCTGGGAATGGAGGCATTCTCGTGTGGGAAGGTGGAGAAGGCGGCGGACGCGAAGTGAGTCGCGATGGACCGTTTGATGATGAAGCGACACGCTCGTTTTACGAAGATTTACCAAATTTACTCGAGTTAGTGCCTGCCGTCGTCTTAGGCCTCACTGAAGCGGATGTGATCGAATTAAAGAAAAAGAAACAAGTGGTGGCCGACGATGAGGGAGAAGAGGTAGAAGACTTGGAGGCTACGGTAGATGGCGACGAGAATGACGATGGAGATGGGGAGGAAACCATGGAAAGTGTCGACGCCGAAGCAGCAAAGGATTCCGTTGTGAGTGACGCGAATGAAGAAGAAAGCAAAGCCATTGAGGAAGCAAGTACACGAGCGTCCTCATCCACGAGCGCCTCAAGCAGCTATCACCATCAGCTGGATGCTTTTTTCGCATCTTTGGAGGATTTAGTGAACCGTGATCGGTGTGACAAGGCGGCGGTCGAATTTTGTTATCGTAATTCAAAAGCGACACGCAATCGACTCGTGAAAACGCTCTTTGCAGTCCCACGAACGCACTTGGAACTGCTGGCGTACTATGCGCGCCTCGTAGCGACGTTGCAGAGCGTCTTGAAGGACGATATTGGCGGTGAACTCGTCAAGCTACTCGTAGGCGAGTTTAATAGTTTACTTAAACGCCGGAACCAGTTTCGACTCGAATCAAAGATCAAAAACATTCGTTTTCTGGCGGAATTGGTGAAATTTCGCATCTGTCCACCGAATACAGGCTTTCGATGTTTACGACGATGTTTCCAGGATTTCCAGGGTCATAACGTGCATGTGGCGACAACGTTTCTTGAAAATTGTGGCCGCTTCTTGTATTGTTCAAAACAGACACATGTGCGTACGGTTAATTGTTTAACTATCATGATGAAGCTCAAAAGCGCGAAGCATTTGGATCCACAGCTCGAGACGCTCGTGGAAAACGCCTATTACATGTGTAAACCCCCCGAGCGTGTTGAACGTCAAGTGAAACAGCACGATCCGTTGTATCTGTTTTTGCTCCACGTCTTGTATCAGGAATTAAACAGCTCAAATGTCAACAAAGTGGTGAAAACCCTGCGTCGCCTTCCATGGCATGTGGATTCGACGTGTCAACTGGTCTTGAAAGCGTTGCTCAAGGTGACAAAAGGCAAAGTGTTGCAAATGAAATGGATCTGTGAGGTTCTCAAGGGTTTAGCGCGGTATCATGATGAAATGCTCGTGCTACTTGTTGACGAAGTGTTGGAAGCGATCCGACTTGGTCTGGAAAGAAATGACTACCGCGAGCATCAGCGGAGTCTCGGCTACATCAAGCTGTTGGGCGAGATTTACAATTGTGGCCTTGTGAGCATGAATGTGATTGTCGAAACGCTGTATCTCTTGATCAATCACTCGCATGATCTCCTGAGCTTGCCCCAGTACAGTAGCGAGAAAATGGCCGCGAGTCAGCTCTTGGAGATGAAGAAACGGTGTTTGCTCGTCCCGGACATGCGATACGATCCTCGCGTTCCAAGCGATGTAGACGGTCCGACAGAAGTCTTTCGTATTCGTCTCGTGAGTGCGCTAATTGAGACGTGCATGGGTAGTAGCGTCTCGAGTAGTAGCGGCACGTCGACGGAACGGGGCCTCTCACGTCCTCGCTTGAGTCGGTTTATGGTCTTTTTTCAACGCTATCTCTTGTCCAAGACGGACGTGCCGATGGAGACGGAGTTTGTCGTGTTTGATTTGTTTGAAATGCTTGCAAACACGTTAAAAGATCAATTGCAAAAGTATGAGACGTGGGAAGCAGTGGATGAAGCGGTGCAAGAGATTCTTTGTGGGGATTTAGAGGAGGCCGAGCGTCGTTTGTCCAAGAAGAATACAGCGTTAGTGATGGCGACCAATGGGCTCGAGAGTGCAGCGGAGGAATCCATGTCTCAATTAGCAGAAGAAGACGACGAGTTTTTTGAAGAAGAAGAAGACGAGTCGAATGAAGAAGAGGACGAGGAAGAAGAGGAGGACGAGGAACAGGAGGACGAGGAGCATGGGGAAGAAGATGGAGACGACGACGAGGACGAGGACGAGGAAGAAGACGACGACGAGGAAGAAGAGGACGAAGAAGAAGAGCATTTGATCATTCATGACCGGATTCAAACGAATGAAGAGGACGAGGAGTTTGAAAAGGCATTCAAGTCGATGATGCTTGGAACGTCCGATAGTCGGAAACCTGCGGCAAGAGTAAATGTGGACAAGATGGCGATCCCCACGGTCCTCAAGAGCTCGCCGAGTGGTCTGGATGCGACCGAATCGCCGCCGAATGGCGTCGTCTTTCGGATGCTCCGTCGTGGCAATAAAGGCAAAGTCGAAGCCCGTGCGCTCGTGGTGCCCGAGGCTTCGTCGTTGGCGCAACATAGTCATCGACAGGAGAATGCTGGCAAAAAGGAACAGTCGGAATTGAAGCGACTTGTGCTCCAAAACATGGAACGGGATGACTTTATGAGTGAGAGTGCGACGAATGAGACGATGCCGACGTTTGGAGTGACGTCACGGGCCAGTGCAAGCTACGGCGCGAGTCAAGGATCAGGACCACAAGCGAATGAAAGTCGCATGGGCTTTGGAGGGGGAAGTGAGTGGAATAATGCCGAGTTTGGGCTTCGACGTGGTAAAGGATACCGTGGAGTGAAGTAACGGTAGCGGCAACAGTGAAGAAGATCGATTATGTGAAGTAACAAGCATGCGGATGACCAATGTGGTGGTGCTTTATGTAGAAAAGCAGAAGCGATGGATGTCTTTTCTCATTGCGAATTGGGATCAAATCCCGTGCTGTGCTCCGGAAATGGGTAAGCAGCACACGGAGCCATCGATGAGACTTGTTGTAGTGGACGACGTCGAGGACAAGTACGTTGCTTGTTGTGAAAGTAACGGTAACGTGGAGATTCTACTAAAAAAAGGGTCAAAGTAGGTAGATTTATAATCACAAAATGTGGCACACGTGCCATTATCCATTAAAGGGTCGGGTCCTAATTGCCAATAACTATTGCGCGACCGAGACCCGTCCTGATAATAACCCTGTTAACACGCATTAGGAACAGGAGGTTCTCCTTCCGGGATGTTTTGTTCCGCCGAGTCCGTGCCGTTTCCATTCGCGGGAGTTGGAGTAATAGGGACAGGAGCAGGAGTGGTAGGAGTCGTAGGAGTCGTGGGATTCGTTGGAGTCGTTGGATTCGTTGGATTCGTTGGAGTCGTTGGATTCGTTGGAGTGGTAGGAGTCGTAGGATTCGATGGAGTCGTAGGATTCGATGGAGTCGTAGGAGTCGTCG
>MIQA02024364.1:0-27216 GCA_001887855.2 Sclerospora graminicola
GTTTTTCGCTGGACCTTTCATCAAATCCCCAAAGATCAGGCATTTCTCATGTGGTGAAGTGCTCCAGAAGCTAACGGACTAATGATGATGGATGCCCGCATCGGATTGGCTGAAATGTCACCCTAAGCCGGATGCCCAGACCGGCCAGTAATAAGATGCAATTTAGGACTGCCAGGCACCCTTGTAGGCGGTCGGGCGGTGCCTGGCTGGAAATCAAGTCGGCGGACCTGACAAGGGGCGTGGATAATCGGACAGGCAGGCAGAGCAGACGGGAGGATTATGGATGTTTGACGGCCGAGGCGCGGATAGAGGACGGCCAAGATGGCGGACTGTTCGTGAGGATGGAATGAAGGGAGCCCAAAAGAAGAGGATTGTTCTAGTGGAAAGAGTGAGCACCGGGATCGTAGGAAAGGCTGCCAAGAGATTGCTAGCGTCAGCGGCCGAGAGGTGTGGATGGGTGGCTATCCGGCCGAGCCGGCCGGGTACAATGTACCATTCGGACTGGTACCATATGGGTTCGGTGTACCGGCCGGGTTGGTACACAAAGTCGGAGTTAGCCGGGTTGCGTTGGGTAAGGTACATGACTGGTCAGACGTGTTATTTGAGGTAGGTTACACAAAGGGAGTATTGGGCATAGGATAAATCAGTATACGTTTCGCTTTCCTAGACACAAGTCGCTTTTATTGGTTCACGGCAGAGGGCTAACAAGGTCCCCTCTTGCTGTTATTGGTTTGCCCGGGGAAGGTTAAGTTAACCCACCGGAAGTCCCCTGACCGGGAGTCGCGGCGACTTCGTATACTCACCTCAAGTCGCCCGTGTTTTGAACACGGTATCAAGTATTGGGAAGTGGTGACATTTGGCCTTCTGTGGATACACATTTGGATTCGCCCTTCATTGTTATTGGTTTAGCTGGCCGATCGATTATTCTCGGTCCAGCCGGTACTATACAAACTTCAAGTTTCCTATTGGTTTAGCTGGCCGATCGACTATTCTCGGCCCAGCCGGCACTATACAAAGTTCAAGTATATTACCCAACGAGCTCCCCGGTGACGATTTCCGCCCAGGAGCTACCCCTAGTCCTACACCTCATCTCCCTATTGGACGGATTTACACTTTTCGCCCTAGGGTCCACCAAGAGAGCTAACCACCCAGTACTGACGGGTACACAAGGTGAGCTTTTCAGACATGGATCATCCAAGTCGTCACGACCAAGGTGATGGAAGTGACCGATCCAGCCGGCCGAATGCCGCATCGGATCAAGACTCGGATGAACGGAGTACCCCCTCCGACAGTCAGTCATCTGGGCCCCTCGTGGGTGTTTGCATCTTAGAAAGAATTTCTGAAAGCGACTACACCACAATGGTGCGCGTGCCCGGATCTCTTGGTGACCCTGGATATCACCGCGAGTCCCTAGCGGGCGAAAGACCCAAACCTGTCAAATTCGTTGAAGATGTTGTGTCGGGTGCATTGGGGGAAGGCATATCGCCCCCAATGCTGCTGAAGATGGAAGGATGCGATGGTCGCCTCGGATTGGGGGAGTTCGAGGTTGACATTAAAGAAGAAGTTACTCCCCTAGAGGCTCCGCCGGGGCGGATTACGGTACTACTTACTGTAGTGCTGGCCGCTACACGGATGGAGCCGGATCGGACTATGGTGCAAGTCGCCATAGTCCGAGGAAGGATCATGGTTCCGACCATGATCCTAACGAACAAATGCATATTATGGATATAAAAGAAAAGATAAAGGAAGAAAAAGCGGAAGTCGGATACGACCGGAGTGGGAAGCCGGCCGGATCGGGACCAAGTCGCGATCTGGCCCCTCTACCCCTAAAGAAACCGGATTGGCAGGAATTGGATTATCCGACCTACAAAGACAAACCGCGATTCGAAGAGGAAGAAGAGAAGCAGGACGGCCTATCGACGGATGTCGACTTGGAGCGTGCTTTCCATCTTCACGAGTTGGGGCAATTCTTGCGGACGGATAAGGTACTAAAAATAACACGGCCGAAGATCATAGGTGGATTGAAAGGTCCCGTCTCTCCCCCAACTCTCTCAGACGGCCACGTGTCCCTCATTAGAGGACTATTCGACCAACTCAAACAAGCCGGCATCAACACCGGCGTGTTTGATCCAAACGAGTTGTTTGATCTGAAGATGGACAAGTTGAAGGAGGCGTCCAGCGCCCTGCACGACCACTTGGTACCGCTAGTGGGTTGCTCCCCGCCGTCGAAAAAGATGACAGCTACGACTGGAGTGGCGCCGTCCACGCCGCCGGCGACAAGCAAACCAGCCGGTATACACTCAGGCTCTTCGCAGTACGAGTCTGCCCCTTCGGAAGCAGACTCATCTGATTCATCAGTGGGTATCACCCGCATGACGCTTGGCCCAAGGGGAGCAGCGCGTGTGGCGACAGCCATGAGACTTGAAGGACGTGAGGATCCGGGTACGCCCGAGCGGAAGAACGCCAGCCAGTACAGCGTACAGGCCTGGCGGACAGCGACGGCGGATCCAGAACCGAAGGAGGAAGACGAAGACGCGGATGGACGGGTTAAGAAGGAATGCCAATCTGGCAGCCCGGCTGCCCCTCAAGCCGCCCCTCAAGTCGCCCCTCAAGCCGCCCCTCAAGTCGCCCCTCAAGCCGCCCCTCAAGTCGCTCCTCAAGTCGCTCCTCAGGTGCCGGATCACCTGCAAAACATGTTCTCGGCGATGATGGAGCGATACTTGGAAGAGCAACGTCGGCTGAGCGCCAGCCGCGGCAGTCCGAAGTCACCGGACCAGCCTGCTCGTCGTGGAACACAGGCCCCCGGACCAGTCCAGTACTATGCGAGGGAGCCGAGCGATGAAGACATGGAGTCGGTGCAGTCCAAGCAAAGTGAACCCCATGCCGCCCCGCCGAGCCGTCAGACAGGTCGCCGAACCGGACGTCGGCCAACGAACAGGAAGCTGTCTCTCAGCGACGTGGATATGGAATCCGTCAGGTCGGCCAAGTACCATTACGATCCGGATGACTTGGATCTGGGGATGGCCCGCCGAGCCCATATGGCCTCGGCCCAAGCGTTTGACGCGGATTCGGGAGCGATCACGAGGGTGCGAATGTCGGCCACGTCCGAGCTGAAAAACTTCACCGGACGCGACACGGACGAGGACCAGGCCCGAGGATGGTTGAGCAAGACGAAGTCGGCATTTCTCAGAGACCGGACGTCGGACTATGAGAATGCCTGATCTTCGGGGATTTGATGAAGGGACCAGCGAAACACTGGATCCAACAGCTCAGCCGGGAAACCCGAGGAAATTGGAGGGGACTGGCCGGTGCGTTCGAGGAGCAATACTGCGGAGCTGGAATGTCAGCGGCGCGACAATATTTCCACTCTAAGAAGCGACCGGATGAGACCCCCTTGGAGTATCTCCATCGTTTAAATGTCGCTGGCATGAGAGCGGATATTCCCGTTAAAGAAGACACCAGCCGGTCGGAAGCTGCCCGTGAACACGTGGAACTTTCATCAGCACGTTGGACGATCGGGAGCTGGCAAACCAGCTGGCGTTACTGGGGGGGAAGAATACGACGGAGCTGGAAGTGACGTTGCGCACGTACCTAAGGGCGAAGAAGCAAGGCCCCAAGGCGGCAGTTGGAACCGGCCGTTTCAAGTCCCGATTTAACGCGGAGCAAGGAAGCCGGCCACCATCTACCAGGACGGCCCGAGCCGTCCGCATGGTCGCCCGAGAGTCAGACGCGACCAGCTCGGAAGAGGAGTATCAGCGATCTGGGGGCGAGTCTGAGGAGAAACAGTATCGGTACCTTTTCTCGGCAGAAGCCAGTCAGCCGTCCAGGCTGCCAGCCGATTCCGGTCAGTCGAAGAGTTTTCCGGCTCGAGCTGACCAGGATTACCCTAGGCGCAAGTGCACCCACTGTGGGTCTATCAAGCATGACGACCGGAGCTGCTGGAAGCGGCTGACGTGCAAGAAGTGCGAGAGGAAGGGACACCCGGCGGAACACTGCCTGTTCACGTGTAAGGCTTGAGGGGAGGTGCATGAGGCGGGACTGTGCCCAATGGAAGAATTTTACAACCTGTTGAAGAAGTGGTACGTCCCGACCAAGCATGCTGGAATGTTGCCGCCCGGGGCGGAAAAGATGTTAAACTAGATCGCTCGCCAGGTTGGAATCTGGTTCGAGCCGAGCGGTCTAGTGTTAGTATCTATGCATATGTCGGTAAAGAGGATAATCAAGAAGCAAAGCAAAGGATAACCGACAATACATGTAAGTTTGCCGATTACGTCACCCGGTCCCCGGCCGGTACGGCTGACCCCTTCCTGGTGAGCAGTATACGGACGGATGAGTATTCCCGGTCTGAAGTGCGAATGGAATTGAACCTGTTACCTGGCGAGTCGCGAGGTTATTGGAAGTATCACTCGCCGGATAAATGGTTCAAGCAGGCCAAGGCGGATGAAAAAATCAATAACCAGAAAGCTACCATGTTGTTCGACTCTGGCGCAGAAGTGTCTATCGTAGACATCACCTTTGCTCGTAAGGTGGGGTGTGAGATAGACGAGACGAAGCGGCAGGAATGTATAGGCATTGGAGAAAGTTCGTACATGACCCAAGGAAGGACAAGAGTCAAGATTACGTAAGCTGGGTCGTTGGTATATTACTTTA
Source organism: Sclerospora graminicola (assembly GCA_001887855.2). Classification (NCBI taxonomy): domain Eukaryota; phylum Oomycota; class Peronosporomycetes; order Peronosporales; family Peronosporaceae; genus Sclerospora; species Sclerospora graminicola. Next base: position 4,651 of record MIQA02024364.1, read on the forward strand.
CCTCCTGGGTAGGCAAACTGGCCGGGCAGGATGCAATTTTGGGTATGGATTTTATGGTCCCGGCCGGTATACGGCTGGACTTATCGCATGGAACATTGACGTTGCCGGACGAGGTACAGATCCAGCTGACCGGCCGGCGGCCCTTAAATGGCGCCTACGTCCAGTTCCTCAAGCTAGGTCAGTTTGTAACGGTGCCAGTGGGAAAGGCGGTGGAAGTAATGTTACGGCCGCACGACCGACGGAGTAAGTTATGGCTGACAAGGGGCGAGTGCTGGGTACCATCTGTGGTTAAAGGGAGTGGTCATCTAAACTTCATAAGCGTGACCAACATCTCTGAAAAACCCCTCACCTTGCATGAAGATGTGATTATTGGAATGTGGCTGGCCGAGGATAAAGTGCCCCGCCGACCGGGCTATGTCACTGTTGGCTCAAGACGCTATATCGAGTGGCAAAACCTGGCTTTTCAGGCAACCACCGATCTGGTCAGCGAAGAGGAAGAAGTAGAAGAAGACCAGACTCCGATGGTGGATAAACCCGAGTACCGGACCCCTTCTAAAATATTGACGCGGAACCGGCCGTCGCCGGATCCGGCCGAATGTATTGATCGAAGCTACGCCCCGATCGCGGAACTGGTTTTGCCCACTCAGAGGGAGACGGTTGAACGACAGAGTCGGGAGAAAGGATCCAGCAGAGTTGCATATACGGTCAGCCCCGATGACGGTTGTGACGACCGAAGTGAAAGCGGATCGGCCCAGCCGGCCGAGCAAGATTCCGAAGCGGCCGAAGCCGACCAAGTCTGCATTCATGAAGGGGGCGAGCTATATGTTGAAGGCATGGAAGATCAGATGGCGGTGCTACCTGAGGTGACCCCCTGCCCCCCAGCGGTCACTATCGACGATCTACAAGTGGGAGACCCGGATGTGAACACCCCGGGGGAGATCAGCAGATTGAAGGATATTATATGGAAAAGACGACATCTGTTGATCGGACCAGGGAACGCACTTCCTCCGGCCGCCCATGGAGCGGTATGTGATATTGATGTGGGAGGCGCCAAGCCGGTAGCACAGAGATGCCGAAGAGTCGCCCCCCAATATCGGGAAAAGCTGTCAGAGCTTATCAAGGGTTTGCTGGCCACCAAGATAATTCAGCCGTCCACCTCGCCATGGGCTTCGCCCATTGTAATTATTATTAAGAAGAATGGGGTGGATATAAGGTTGTGCATCGACTACCGGCTGGTGAACCGGCTGACTAAGCTGATGATTTATCCGATGCCGCTGATAAACGACCTGCTGGAGGACTTGGATAAAGTTTTGTGGTATTGCTCACTGGACATGGCCAGTGGATTCTGGGTCGTCTCTATGACCGATCGTGCACGGGAGATCTCTGCATTCGTGACGCTTTTCGGGTTGTTCGAGTGGAACCGGATGCCGTTCGGTCTGAAGAATGCTCCGCAGATTTATCAACGGCTGATAGATAACGCGCTGTACGGACACTTCAAGATCAAGGCGGATCAAAATCCGGCTCTGGTCGGGGATGTGTTCGCCGAAGGTGACCCGGACCCCGACCCAAAACCTTCAGTTTTGGTGCGGCGGTCTTACATTGATGACATTCTCGTTACGGCAACTACCTGGGATTTATTGTGTGACAAAGTGGAGAAGCTGATGATTACGTGTGAAAAGTGGAATCTTTCGATTAGTGTGGTTAAGAGTTTCTGGGGAAAGACTAAGGTGACCTATCTAGGTCATCAAGTGTCGATTGCCGGATTGGAGGCCAATCCGAAGGATTTGGAGTCCTTGAGTAATCTGCCTTTCCCACGATCCCTAAAGGCTATGCAATCCTTTTTGGGGAGCCTGAATTATTACAGTCGGTTCATCGAGGATTTTGCAGTCTATGCGGCGGTCTTGTATGAGTTGCGGGAGGTGGATTACCATAGGCTGAGAGAGCAGGATAGGCAAGCGGAGACGCAAGCCGGGCCGGCAATTTCAGCCAATGAGGAAGCGCCCTTTTCGGGTATCTCAGCCAATGAGGAAGCGCCCTTTTCGGGTATTTCGGCCAATGAGGAAGCGCCCTTTTCGGATATTTCGGCCAATGGGAAAGCGCCCTTGTCTGCCCAGACAAGCGACCGGCCGCCGGACCCCGACGCGGCCGGCCCGGACGACCACATGACCCGAGCGATGGTGGCTTTTGGAATGCTAAAAGCGAAGATGGCGACCACACCGGTCCTGAAGCATTTCGATGTTAATAAGACTCCGGTGGTCATCATCTACGCTAACAAGTGGGCCATCTCGGCCGCTCTCGTGCAAGATCATGACGGAGTATACTGTCCCGTGACCTTCACCAGCCGGACCCTGAAAGTTAATGAAGTTAATTACGGATTGGTGGATAAAGAAGTTCTGGCTCTATTACGGATCTTAGATGTGTGTTATACGATGCTGGTGTCTCGGCCTATCAAAGTACTCTCCAGACGGTCGACCCTATCATGGCTCTTGACAGCGAACGGGATTGACGGGCGGCTGGGGAGATGGGCGGCCCTGTTGTCTCAGTTGTCCCTCGAAGTTATTAAGTGTGCTAAAGGAGAAGAGGAAATACTGGGCACACTGGCTGCCAGCATTACCCCCAGGGCAGAAGTGGAGGAAGCACTGATAGCGATCGCACCTCGGAAGCAGCCTCGACAAACTATCGTATTGCCGCCGCCAACAGTGGGACCCACGGAGGAACTTATGGTTTTTGAGTTTCGATGGGTCAGCGAGTGTAAAGAAAGGGGTCGGAGCCTATAGTGCCATTTTGTGGAAGTTGCCCGAATGGAAGGCGATCGCGGCCGCCTCGGATTTCACGCCCGGCATCACGGTGAACGAAGCGGAGTATAGGGGACTACTGCTGTCCCTAGATCTGTTGGCTGGCCGAACACAGGGGCGGATCATCATATGCGGTGATTCCAATCTAGTGATCCGGCAAATCACCGGAGAGATAGATTGCAAGGCACCGCGGCTGAGACTGTTAAATGATCGAGTTATGTCCGCCTTGCGGAGATGGCCGGAGTACGAATTGCTGCACGTCAAACGAGACTGGAATAAGAGCGCGGATCACTTGGCTACGCTGGCCATGCGCGACAACGTGGGGGTAACGGTTTCCGATCCGGCTCTGTTATCAGACCTGACGGAGATCAACCGGTTGCCCGAGATCATCCATCCAGCCAACACGGAGGAGATAATCAGGGTGAGTGCTGTTACCCGATCGCAGAAGCGTCGTTCTTCAGCCGATGGCCCATTATCCCCAGAAACAATGACCGAGGGGATAGTTCAACAGTTGCGAGCAGAGCGGATTCTCCAAGCGCAGAACGAGAAGCGTGGATAGTGGATCTCAAGGCGTACCTTAACGGAGACGTGAATAAACTGACCGCCGAACAAGCTATAGGAATGTTTCAAGTTAGACCCGGACGAGTACGAAGTAGAAGAAATTTTGGACGTCCGGAACGGACGGAAAACCCGGTTTGGGCGGATTCACAGGGAGTTTCTCGTGCAGTGGAAAAATTTCGAGGAGCAGTCGTGGGTGGACGAGCTAGACTTAAATTGCGGAGCTTTAATGAGAGAGTTCGACCGCCGGCGGACTAGCCGGAATCGCTTTGGGGTCATGCAGACCCACGAAGAAGGTGGGACAGAGAACTAGTCCGCCCGGCCCCAGGGCAACAGGCACGGCCGGACCAGATAACACCACTCAGCCGAGTAATCGGTGGATGGAGCTAGTCGGGTCCGATCGGCCTTTTTTCGGAGTTATCTTCGAATCAGTATGGTGCCGGATGGAATGGTTTTCCGGAGTTGTCTTCGATTCAGTATGGTGCCGGATGGAGTGGTTTTCCGGAGTTGTCTTCGATTCAGTATGGTGCCGGATGGAGTGGTTTTCCGGAGTTGTCTTCGACTCAGTATGGTGCCGGATGGAATGGTTTTCCGGAGTTGTCTTCGATTCAGTATGGTGCCGGATGGGAGAAGTCAGACGAAGAAGATGAGCAAGCGGTTACTTACGTAAAAAAATGGAAAGAAAAGTGTATTATCGAGGTTAACAGCCAGTAACAAATAAAAAAGACGATGTATGCAAGGCTAGCCTCGTGGGACACCCTTGACGAAGCTCAGCGAAACTTGTTCCGGAGTCGGGGTACGCGGAGGCCAGGGTGACGATCGGGATCCTGCCGAAACTGGTTGCGCCACGGATCTTGTTGGTCGAGCGCATCGAGCGAAGCTTGGAGAGTGGGAACCTGACACTTACCCAAACCCGGATACCAAGTCCCGCCTTCGGCCGAGATCCCGCTCTTCTCCACGCGGCGGTTGGCCAGATGTAGCATGATCGGGTGGAGGAAAATGTCCAAGTCGCAGTGGCCGCGTTGGATTCCATCGACCACGAAGTTGCAGACCTTAGCCCAGCCCTCAGTCGCGCGGTTGCGACGGTTCTTGCGGTCGGTCCGGTACTTGGCTAGCTCGGGAGATTCGCGCCCGGCGGCAACGGAAATGCAAAGGTGATGAGTCGACTCCCAGATGGATTGTCCATGCCGGGAGAGGTACTCCTTGCAGACTTTCCGCAATTCCGCGAACCAGCCGGCATGGGGCAGGCCGATGTCCGGCATCTCTGTCGCCAGTATGGCCCAAGGTTCCCGGGACAAAATTGCGTTCAGCGGCTCAATCGCCACTAGCTTGGCATTCCAGTCCTCGGCCTTGGGCACAGCGAGGGCCGGTGGGAATATCCACAGCGGCGAACGAGTCAACGACTTGGTGACCAAGGCACCAGTGAGGTCCTGGATACGCAGGCCTTCCAACTGCGCCTTTGACCAAGGGACCGCCGCGGCCAGTTCGAGGGCCGTCATGACCTTCCGGCGGGGAATCCACAACGGAGGAGACTCCTCTGAGGATTCCTTGGACTCGTTCTCGTCGAAGGCGAAGGGGTCCGGGGAAGGCAATTCCTCAAGGTCCTCAGTGGTAGCCTCGTCAGAATCCAGCCCCGATAGGCCAGACGCTTCTTCTCCATCAGGAGAGGCGGTGGACGGACCTTGGGGATCATGAGGGGAGACGCTAAGGAGAGCCGGAGTAGTCGGAGCCTTCGACGAAGATCTGGCAGCGCGAGAACGACGGGGGGACTTTCCCGAAGCCGGTGGAGCCGGGATCGAAGTGGGTCTAGGACTCGGCCCGCTCTCCCCATGGACTAGGGCCGTGCTCACCAGCGCGGCGGACCGTTTGGGCCGTTTGGCTGCCACGGGGCTTTGAAGCGACGCAACCCGACTGGATCGACGCTTGCCTTTGTGCCCAGGCGGATTTTCAGTGGACAAGGGAGAAGCCGCCTGCTGGTTGACTGGCGCTGGCGGCGGGTTAAGGTCCTGGGAAGTATTCCAAATCCGTAGGTGAGAAACTTTTCCCGTATCACCGGTCGCTGGTCCGGGGGCGGGAGATCCCGCGTCAGATGTCTGGACGGCCGCGGCGGAATTAGCAGCTGACGGAAGAAGGGGCGTGGCGGAAGCAACCTGACCAGGGTCTCGCGGACAAGCCAAGTCAAGGAGGTGCCTGATAGCTTCCCGGATGGGGGCAGGACCCTTCATGAGACCTCTCACCCGGGACGCCGAAGCTGCTAGACGAGCCCGATCTTCCTTGAGAGAAGACAGGCAATCCGCACGCTCCTCTGCAAGCTGAGTGAACGCCTTCCGGGCTTCACTCACACCCGATTGGGTTTCAGCGTATGCGGCCTCAAGCTCCCGGATCCGGCGCTTAAGGTCGGCCGATGCATCGGCCGACTGATATAGCGCCTTCTGGTACTTGGTCAGCTTCTTGGCAAGACGGATCCGGCGAAACTCCAAATTGCCCAGTTTCAGCTGCGCAACTTCCAACCGTTTGGAGAGCTTGATATAGCTGTCGTAGCGCGTCGTCAACTCACGCGCGGTCTGAAAAGACTCGATCATCAAGACACGAAGGTTCGTGACGTTTTGGTCTAAGAGCATACACGGAATGAGTGAGTGGGGAGGCGAACCAGAACAGGCGGAAGATACTTACTTTGGATTTTCAAGGCAGCTACGACTTTCTGGTTTTGGACACGCTGTGAATCCGACTGTTTTCGGAGGCGATCTCTCGCTTGGAGAAGGTCGGCGTTCTCACTTTCCAGCCGGCCAATTCGGTCGCGAGACTGAAAAGTCGCCAGGACTTCCCGGACCCGGGATTCGTCTGCTTGCTGGCTAGCCAGCCGGGCGGTCGCAGCCAACTCGGTGTTTGCTTGCTCTAGGCTGGCTACGTGAGCAGTCAGCGCAGCGACTTGAGCTTGCAGAGCAGCCAGGTCAGGTTGCCCGGGGCGATGCTCTGGGCCGGCCAGATGGGCATCCGGTCCTATGGCCGATAACTGGGTATTGACCGGGGAGTGGCCCGGCACAGGAGCAATGGGGGCGTTGTCACGTTCAGACATAGAGGCGTTGAAAATCGAAGTGTGGGGAATGTGATGAGCGCGTGCCTCAACCGTTGTGCGGCTGCGACAAGGCTCAGGGGCGGCTGTGGTGAAGTGCTCCAGAAGTTAACGGACTAATGATGATGGATGCCCACATCGGATTGGCTGAAATGTCACCCTAAGCCGGATGCCCAGACCGGCCAGTAATAAGATGCAATTTGGGACTGCCAGGCACCCTTATAGGCGGTCGGGCGGTGCCTGGCTGGAAACCAAGTCGGCGGACCTGACAAAGGGCGTGGATAATCGGACAGGCAGGCAGAGCAGACGGGAGGATTATGGATGTTTGACGGCCGAAGCGCGGATAGAGGACGGCCAAGATGGCGGACTGTTCGTGAGGATGGAATGAAGGGAGCCCAAAAGAAGAGGATTGTTCTAGTGGAAAGAGTGAGCACCGGGATCGTAGGAAAGGCTGCCAAGAGATTGCTAGCGTCAACGGCCGAGAGGCGCGGATGGGTGGCTATCCGGCCGAGCCGGCCGGGTACAATGTACCATTCGGACTGGTACCATATGGGTTCGGTGTACCGGCCGGACCGGTACACAAAGTCGGAGTTAGCCGGGTTGCGTTGGGTAAGGTACATGACTGGTCAGACGCGTTATTTGAGGTAGGTTACACAAAGGGAGTATTGGACATAGGATAAATCAGTATACGTTTCGCTTTCCTAGACACAAGTCGCTTTTATTGGTTCACGGCAGAGGGCTAACAAGGTCCCTCTTGCTGTTATTGGTTTACCCGGGGAAGGTTAAGTTAACCCACCGGAAGTCCCCTGACCGGGAGTCGCGGCGACTTCGTATACTCACCTCAAGTCGCCCGTGTTTTGAACACGGTATCAAGTATTGGAAAGTGGTGACATTTGGCCATCTGTGGATACACATTTGGATTCGCCCTTCATTGTTATTGGTTTAGCTGGCCGATCGATCATTCTCGGTCCAGCCGGTACTATACAAACTTCAAGTGTCCTATTGGTTTAGCTGGCCGATCGACTATTCTCGGCCAAGCCGGCACTATACAAAGTTCAAGTATATTACCCAACGAGCTCCCCGGTGACGATTTCCGCCCAGGAGCTACCCCTAGTCCTACACTTCATCTCCCTATTGGACGGATTTACACTTTTCGCCCTAGGGTCCATCAAGAGAGCTAATCACCCAGTACTGACGGGTACACAAGGTGAGCTTTTAACATGCAACATTCGAGCAGTCGCGATCAAGCGGATGGAAGCGACCGATCCAGCCGGCCTCAAGCCGGATCGGATCATGACCCGGATGGACGGAGTACCCCCTCCGGTAGTCAGTCGTCTGGGACCCCCGTGGGTGTTCGCGTCTCAGGAAGATTTTCTGAGAGCGACTACACCACACTCATAGTCCGACGTCCGGTCTCTGAGAAATGCCGACTTCGTCTTGCTCAGCCATCCTCGGGCTTGGTCCTCGACCGTGTCGCGTCCGGTGAAGTCTTTCAGCTCGGACGTGGCGGACATTCGCACCCTCGTGATCACTCCTGAATCGGCATCAAACGCTTGGGCCGAGGCCATGTGGGCTCGGCGGGCCATCCCCAGATCCAAGTCATCCGGATCGTAATGGTACTTGGCCGACTTGACGGATTCCATATCCACGTCGCTGAGAGACAGCTTCCTATTCGTTGGCCGACGTCCGGTCCGGCGACCTGTCTGGCGGCTCGGCGGGGCGGCATGGGGTTCACTCTGCTTGGACTGCACCGACTCCATGTCTTCATCACTCGGCTCCCTCGCATAGTACTGGACTGGTCCGGGGGCCTGTGTTCCACGACGAGCAGGCTGGTCCGGTGACTTCGGACTGCCGCGGCTGGCGCTCAGCCGACGTTGCTCTTCCAAGTATCGCTCCATCATCGCCGAAAACATGTTTTGCAGGTGATCCGGCACCTGAAAGCTCTCTTGAGGGGCGACTTGGGGGGCGACTTGAGGGGCGGCCGGGCTGCCAGATTGACATTCCTTTTTGATCCGCCCATCCGCGTCTTCGTCTTCCTCCTTCGGTTCTGGATCCGCCGTCGCCGTCCGCCAGGCCTGTACGCTGTACTGGCCGGCGTTCTTCCGCTCGGGCGTACCCGGATCCTCACGTCCTCCAAGTCTCATGGCTGTCGCCACACGCACTGCTCCCCTTGGGCCAAGCGTCATGCGAGTGATACCCACCGATGAATCCGATGAGTCCGCTTCCGAAGGGGCAGATTCGTACTGCGAAGAGCCTGAGTGTATACCAGCCGGTTTGCTTGTCGCCGGCGGCGTGGACGGCGCCACTCCAGTCGTAGCTGTCATCTTTTTCGACGGCGGCGAGCAACCCACTAGCGGTACCAAGTGGTCGTGCAGGGCGCTGGACGCCTCCTTCAACTTGTCCATCTTCAGATCAAACAACTCGTTCGGATTAAACACGCCGGTGTTAATGCCGGCTTGTTTGAGTTGATCGAATAGTCCTCTAATAAGGGACACGTGGCCGTCTGAGAGAGTTGGGGAGAGACGGGACCTTTCAATCCGCCTATGATCTTCGGCCGTGTTATTTTCAGCATCTTATCCGTCCGCAAGAACTGCCCCAACTCGTGAAGATGGAAAGCACGCTCCAAGTCTATATCCGTCGATAGGCCGTCCTGCTTATCTTCTTCCTCTTCGAAACGCGGTTTATCTTTGTGGGTCGGATAATCCAATTCCTGCCAATCCGGTCTCTTTAGGGGTAGGGGGGGCAGATCGCGACTTGGTCCCGATCCGGCCGGCTTCCCACTCCGGTCGTATCCGACTTCCGCTTTTTCTTCCTTGATTTTTTTCTTTTATATCCATAATATGCATTTGTTCGTTAGGATCATGGTCGGAACCATGATCCTTCCTCGGACTATGGCGACTTGCACCATAGTCTGATCCGGCTCCATCCGTGTAGCGGCCGGCACTGCAGTAAGTAGTACCGCAATCCGCCCCCGGCGGAGCCTCTAGGGGAGTAACTTCTTCTTTAATGTCAACCTCGAACTCCCCCAATCCGAGGCGACCATCGCATCCTTCCATCTTCAGCAGCATTGGGGGTGATATGCCTTCCCCCAATGCACCCGACACAACATCGTCAACAAATTTGACAGGTTTAGGTCTTTCGCCCGCTAGGGACTCGCGGTGATATCCAGGGTCACCAAGAGATCCGGGCACGCGCACCATTGTGGTGTGGTCGCTCTAAGAAAATCGTCCTGAGACGCGAACACCCACGGGGGTCCCAGACGACTGACTATCGGAGGGGGTACTCCGTCCATCCGAGTCATGATCCGATCCGGCCGGCTAGATCGGTCACTTCCATCCGCTTGGTCGTGACTGCTGGGATGTTGCATGTTGAAAGCTCACCTTGTGTACCCGTCAGTACTGGGTGGTTTGCTCTCCTGGTGGACCCTAGGGCGAAAAGTGTAAATCCGTCCAATAGGGAGATGAAGGTTAGGACTAGGGGTAGCTCCTGGGCGGAAATCGTCACCGGGGAGCTCGTCTGGCAATACACTTGAACTTTGTATAGTGCCGGCTAGGCCGAGAATAGTCGATCGGCCAGCTAAACCAATAATATACTTGAACTTTGTATAGTGCCGGCTGGACCGAGAATAATCAATCGGCCAGCTAAACCAATAACAATGAAGGGCGAATCCAAATGTGTATATAAGGCAGATATGACTCCACACTCTTCCACAGAAGGCCAAAATGTCACCACTTCCCAATACTTAATACCGTGTTCAAAACACGGGCGACTTGAGGTGAGTATACGAAGCCGCCGCGACTCCCGGTCAGGGGACTTCCGGTGGGTTAACTTAACCTTCCCCGGGCAAACCAATAACAGCAAGAGGGGACCTTGTTAGCCCTCTGCTGTGAACCAATGAAAGCGACTTGTGTCTAAGAAAGCGAAACGTATACTGATTTATCCCTATATCTAATACTCCCTTTTGTGTAACCTACCCCAAATTGCCCCGCTGACCCGTCATGTGTCTTACCCGAAGTAGCCCGGTTAACTCCGATTTCGGTGTACCCGCCTGGCCGGTATACCAACCCCGGATGGTACCAGCACGGCCGGTACACCGAACCTAGCTGGTACCAATCCGGCTGGTACATTGTACCCGGCCGGCTCGGCGGCCGGATGGCCATCCATCTGAGCTCCCTGGCCGCTGGCGCTAGCACTTCCTGGGCAGCTTCGCGTCCGATCCAGGTGCCTCCTTCATCCACTAGAACACTCATCTTCCTTCAGGTCCTTTCCGCTCATACCTTTCAACAATCCGCCACCAATCCGCGCCTCGGCCGTCCGCGTCTCGGCCGTCCGCCATCCGCGGTCGTCCCGTCCGCTTGGCCCGCTAGCCCAACTATCCACGTCTTCAGTCGCGTTCGTCCGGCCTGATTCCAGGCCTGGCGCCGTCCGGCCGCTGGTAGATGCGCCCGGCGACGGCTATCCGGCACCTATGCCCTTGGTCCATATTTCTGCCAATCAGAAGGCGCCCTTTGAAAGTACTTCACACCTTCCCTTCAATAAATTCACCAGCCACTTTGCCACACAGATGACTCCTTGAAACGTTTTTTCTTAGTTGAAGACTTGGTATATGCAGATGTGGCCAACAAAGTCTCAGGCTTCGCGCTCCGTCAAGTGAATGAACACTTTCAAAAACATGCTGGTGGTGAATGCACACATAAATTCACTACAACGATGGTCCTTCCGTGTGCTCACTTTCTCACGCACCTAAAACAAAATCTCCAAAAGCTTCAACTCTCCGACTTCAACCCGCAGTGGCATCTTCGACCCCTTTTCACATGCGAGGATCATAAAAATCAATATCTTCACGACCATATCAACCCGATCCCAGTACTGCAAGAGTATTTTAAAACAGCTCCAACACACACAAAGATCGACTGGAGAGAGCAAGTTCGATTAATCGTGACGAGAGGTTCAAGTATGTCTGTAGACGAGCCATCACAAATTCAAGGAAAAGGTAGGCCAGCCGGCTCAACCAATGCCAAAGTAAATTCAATGCAGAGGAACCCGTCTGGATATGAATACGTTGTTGGATCGAGAAGACTTTCGAACAAATGTGGCTTATGCAAACAGTATGGACACAACAGCCGAACTTGTTCAGCGAAATCTCGATCTGAACATCGGTGGAGCTTCTCAGCTAAAGGCTTCAAAACCTGAACTGAAGCTGGTGCACGTCGATGCAACCAAACCATCTCCAGAACGGATCAGATTACTTGCATCTCCCAGAACGTGAAATTTTCATCGTCTGCATTTCGATTTGCCATGCGATCAATAATGCCTATTTTTGCTGCTGTCTGTTTCTGTTGTTGTTTCTATGGGGTTGCTCATGGACATTCATGAATGCGTTCATCAATCTCGTAATATATCCACATTAAACAAAATCTGGAGTAGCCCCTTGTTGAGATTAACCAAAATCTGGGGTGGCACCATGTTGGGAATACTTCTTTCCCGATTAGTGCGACTAGTAACTTATTTACTCATCACACTTGAAAAGTAAACCAACATCGACAACGACGCTAAGATGGCGAGCAATAAGACTGTGGTGTAGTCGCTCTCAAAAAATCTTCCTGAGACGCGAACACCCACGGGGGTCCCAGACGACTGACTATCGGAGGGGGTACTCCGTCCATCCGAGTCATGATCCGATCCGGCATCTGGCCGGCTAGATCGGTCACTTCCATCTGCTTGGTCGTGACTGCTCGGATGTTGCATGTTGAAAGCTCACCTTGTGTACCCGTCAGTACTGGGTGATTTGCTCTCCTGGTGGACCCTAGGGCGAAAAGTGTAAATCCGTCGAATAGGGAGATGAGGGTTAGGACTAGGGGTAGCTCCTGGGCGGAAATCGTCACCGGGGAGCTCGTCTGGCAATACACTTGAGCTTTGTATAGTGCCGGCTGGGCCGAGAATAGTCGATCGGCCAGCTAAACCAATAAGACACTTGAAGTTTGTATAGTGCCGGCTGGACCGAGAATAATCAATCAGCCAGCTAAACCAATAGCAATGAAGGGCGAATCCAAATGTGTATGTAAAGGGGAATCCAGATATAACTCCACACCCTTCCACAGAAGGCCAAAATGTCACCACTTCCCAATACTTAATACCGTGTTCAAAACACGGGCGACTTGAGGTGAGTATACGAAGTCGCCGCGACTCCCGGTCAGGGGACTTCCGGTGGGTTAACTTAACCTTCCCCGACCTGCTGCGGCGAATGCCCGAAATACTAGCTGAACTTGATAAACTTCTGTAAGTTTTTGGATTTGATAAAAATGTCAAATGCGGTGAGAGTTTGAGGCTTATTGCTGGATGTTCTTGCTGCCTTGCGATGAGCTAGAGAGGAAGCAAAGCTGGATGACGCGAATGTGTTCTTGCACGAGCTGCGACCGGGTGGAGTTATAAATGAGCATAAGGTAGAAGAAGATTTTGAGATCGAGGAGCTGATAGATGATGAGCCAATGTGGATTACTGGAAGGCTATACCTTGGGTCCATTGACGCAGCGAGAAATGTAACGGCATTGAAGCGACTGCGCATTCGTCTAGCACTAGCACTGCTTGGAAGAAAAGAAGAATATGCTGCAGTATGGAATGATTCTAGTGCTGGCTCGGAAGAACCCACGAAACTTCTAATTAAGAGGACAAACGTCGAGATTGAGGACTCAAAGGATGGTCCCAACCATATGCCAGATAGAATGGAGTATCTCCCCTGATCCGATCAAAAGAGGAATTTAATGCAAACACCAGTCTCTCCGCATATTCATCCCAATCCTGTTGAGCGGAGTCTGCAACATACATCTTGATAGCCCTGGTCAACGTTTGTACCATCCGTTCGGCTTTACCATTCGCCTGTGGACGGTACGCCATGGTCGCGCTCCCCCGATCTACCATCGAGTCGGTGATCCCTGATGGTTGCACACGAGGTCGAGATCGCGAAGCTCGTCGATGGCGTATGGGACTCCAACGTCACTACCAACACGCGCGGGAACAAGTCAACGAACGATTACGAAGGGCTATCCAAGAAAGAGCTGATCGGAACAATGATCAGGCCGATTCGCATAATATCGAGCCAGGATCAAGAGTTTGGCTTTACTTGGATCGCGTGAAAGAAGGATATGCCAAGAAGTTAGCACATTTGTGGCATGGACCGTTCCGTGTAGCCGAACTAATCGGTGATCATGCCGCTCGACTGATTACCACGGCTACTGATAATGGAATTTTCCCGATTGTTCACTTGTCGAAGTTAAAACTGGTCCGAGAATACCCTGATCGGCCTAAAACTAGGTTGTCATGTGACGATCAGGCAAGGTTTGATTTGACGAGGCTCTCTTACCCGAAGATAGTTGGGAAAGAACGTTGGACCCGAACGAATTCGAGGTGGAGAAGGTTTTGGATACCCGATCAGGCAAGAAGACCCGTTTTGGCCGGACCCACCGTGAATATTTGGTTCGTTGAAAAGGTTACGACGATCCCGAGTGGATAGACGAGCGTGATCTGAACTGCGGAGCGTTACTGAGGAATTCGAACGTGATCAGGTGAGAAGGAATCGATTTGAAGTGATGCAAACCCACGAAGAGGGTAACCAGGAATCTCAATAGCCTGGGTTGACACATTGTGACTGATCAGCAAATATGAAGATCGGGCAAGTGGAGATCAGGGCGGTTGGACTGGTTTGGAAGAAACGGATGCATATACATATATATATTACTCAAGAATTATACCTGTACACACGAGAGCGATCGACCTACAAGATGGAAGTGATAATGAGACATGAACAAGATATACGAAGATGGAACGCGAAGATCAGCAAGAAATGTCGTGATATATTAAGAGATTATGGAAAACGAAATAAAGGTTGGTTATCACGACGATCACGGACCATATTTAGTGCGCAGGCGAGAAACCTTGTACCCCGGATGATCCATGGGACTCGATCGGAACTGGTTTCGCCAAGGCTCATGCTGATCGGTCCAGAGCAAGCAATCAAGCAGTGTGGCGACCGGAGTTATGTGCCCATAACCGGGATACCAATCCCCGCCGTCAGCCTTGAGTCCTCGCGATCCCGCTCGACGAACAGTTAAATGCAGGACGCCAGGGAACAGGAACACGTCCAGATCACACTCGCCGTGCAGGATTCCGTCAACGACATAATCGCAAATCGTGGCCCAAGCAGCCCCGGCTCTGGTACGTCGACGCTTGCGAGCATGATAGTAAAGCTCGATCCACGCGTCCTTGCACATCGCCGTCGTGATCGGGAAATGGTGAGTCGCCTCCCATATCGCTTGCACGTGCTCCTGGTAATATAAAGCCAGGCGTCCCTGTAGCTCGACAAACCAAGGACGATCAGGAAACGTCAGCCCGGGCATGGTTGTCAGGAGGACATCCCAGGGTGCTGAATCGAGCATAAGTTCGATAGCACCTCTGGTCAGCAACCTTGGTTGCCACTGCTTGTCCTTGGGTGCCGGCGATCTGATCGGGAAGATCCAGCCTGGCGGGCGGACCACAAACGAGGGACGCTTTTCTGCCGCACTTCGAGAACCCGAGGCGTCAGATCCCAGACCTGATCACCACTCCAAGGTTTCCGTGTGGCCATGTGAGCGGAAGTCGGCTTCCCCTGCATAACGACATACAGATCCATGAACGGTTGGTTCGGATCGTAGCTGTGGTCGTTCTCTCCGATCGACGATCGATTCGCGGGGATGAAGACGCCCGTAAAATTGGGTGGCGGGGCGATCGCTGCCCCAGTGGCCGTCGGAGGAATGTCAGGATCAGCCTGAGCTGATGGTTCCTCCTCGAGATCATCGTCATCGTCGTCATCTGACTCCAGCAAAGTAACGGCCTGGGCCAGCGAATTCACGCCCGAATAACTTGGTGCTGGCGTACGGCGATCAGTGCTGCGCGATCGAGCCAGAACAGACAACGTCCTCTCGTCCAGATCGGTTGATTCGTCATCCGATTCGATCACAAGACGTGATCGCTTGGCGGGACTCATCTTTTGCTTCGACGAGCTGGTCTGCTTACGCTTCCCAGAACTCGAGGCCGAAGGCGCTGATCTTTGAGTCGCCGGTGAACGAGATTGGGATGACGCAGGAGCTTTTGAAGTACTGATCACGCGCTGATCAGCACTACGAACGGGCAAAGAAGCGACCGTGGACGCGGGCGAAAGCGGGGTAAACGCTGGTGACTGTGGCGGTATGCCAGATGGAATAAACGAGCTGATCAGCCCAGGAAGCCGCTGCAAGGCCGTCCGAACTGACCCTGAACCGGTGTCTGGTTTGCTCCACCTATCCATGGTCTGCACCGCGAGATTTTTCAGGTCAGCGTTATGTTGAAGCCAGGCACGATCATCGAGCTCTAGGGTTTCAAGTTTAACCCGAGCAAGATTAAGTTCGTGCCGGCAATCTTCAGCCACTTTCCGACTCTCGCACAACCTCTTCTGTATATCGGTACGGCCGATGCGAGAATCAGAAAGTTGTTTGGCCAAGAGCTGGACCTGCTCATCCGAATAGCGAGCCTCGATCTCCCGACGCTCTACATCCTCGGCAGTGCGGATCTTGTCGTGCAGCAGCTGATCACGGTCGAGACGGTGATCATCGATGCGTTGCAGATGATCTACCATCTCGACCATCGAATTCTTCATTGCCTCAATACGTTCATCTGGAAATAAACATGGAGAGTCAGAAAACGGATTACAAAAGGAGTGAATGAGATGAACGTACCCTGATCACGGATGGTGATAGCCATCGAGTCAATCAGCGACTGTAAGGAGGCGACGGTGTCCGAAGGCTTGGAAAGTCGCAGAGCAGCGAGGTCAGCCGACAACTGATCACGCTCCATCGTCACACCCTGAAAGCGATCAGTCAGGTCCCGCAGGTCTTGGTCAAGCCGGTCATGATCTTTGCCAAGCTGGTCATGATCTAGCCGGAGAGCCGACAGCTGGGCAGCCAGATCAGCGGAATCACGTGCCGAAGTATCAGCCGCGATCCGACGATCGGATAACTCAGCCGTAAGTGCCCGGTTGGTATCGTACAGAGAAACCAACTCGGGAATTGCACTTCGGAGTTCCGATCGTAGCCGACAAGCCTCCACGGGCCCCAACGTGAATGGGCCCGATCCATCTATCAGGCGAGTGAGCTGTTCCAAGGAACGGAGAGGGCGATCTGACGGAGGTCGAGCAGGAAGACTCCAAGACGGTCGATATGAAGCGAGAGCAGTTGTCGGTCGGATGAGGCTGGTCGTGATCGGCGTAGAAGTCGTGATCGGGGCGATCGCAGGGGTAGCCGAGCTGGAGACGGAGGGCGAAGAAGCGATCGGGCGGGCAGCCGAAGAAGACGAAGAAGGAAGAGGAGATTGGCTTGCGTCGGCCATGGTGATCACCAGAGAGGAAGTTCAAAAGTGAGTGAGTCGAACTGCAGTCGTTGTGCGGCTACAGTTAGTCTCAGGGGCGGCTGTGGTGAAGCGATCGGAAAATATTGGGACTGAAGTGGACCACACATGGCCGTTGATTGGTGACGATAGAACACCCATCAACATATGACGGTTGATGGGTGGGAAAAGGTTGATCACGATTAAGAAGAAAAGGTGACGGCCAACGGATATTCACAGCGTGGAGAAATCAGCCAAGTATAAGTATGGTCGTTAAGCCCAGTCCCAGGCACTGGCGAAATGATGGAGATCACGATCGGTATTACAGTCACTAAGTGGAGTTCCCGTGGATGAAATAAGAAGGAGTGACTGGTGACATGACGTATCAAGGGCGGGTGACCAGCCGATCTCTGAATGGTATAGTGGTTGAAGCTGGCTACGATACGAAGTTACGGCCTGATCGGCCTGTCATGCCCGAAGAATGAAGATCAGATGAGGAATGAAGATCGGGCATGTGGATTGACAGGTTGTGTGAGTGATGCGAACTTTGGTTGGTCCGAAGATGACGTGGCAAGGCCTGGCCTGATCAGGCCTGATCGGGCCTGATCAGCCGAGATCGGTGTGGTATGGTTGTCCTGACGGGGTATAAAGATCGGAAGTGTGGTTTGGAAGATGAATTGAGTCGTGATGATGATGACCCAGAGCATTCCCGAGGTGATCAAGGGCTGATCAGCCTGATCACCACCTGATCACTTGGTCGATCACTATGGCGATCGTGATCAGGGCTGATCAGCCTCTGATCAGCGTTGATATGCAAGGGCAAGTAAGTTCTCGGTTTGGTTGGACTATATACGAAGTGAACAAGTGCTGAAGAGCAGGTCTCAAGTGTTTTCAAGGTCGTTTGTTGAAGATCAGGATGGGTCGAAGATCTTTTGAAGAGTCGGGTCGTGATCAGGGCAGAGTCGGTACAGGTCAGCTTGAAGGTGCAGCCAGGATGGGCAAGAGGGTGTTACGCAACCGTGCGACGAAGTAAATAGGTTCGAAGTAAAGGTCAGGCATGAGTTGAGGTATGGTACACAGGTATAGGACATTGCATATATAATAACAGTTTTAGATTTTCCCCCTAAAGCAAAGAGTCGCTCCGCCACGTGTGCGGTCATTGGGAGCACAGGGTTGATTAGTCCCCTCTTGCTCAACTATTTCCCGGTTAAGACGCGCTTAGACGCATTTTGGCTTACCGGAAGACCCCCGACGGGTTTGTTTTAGGTGATCGAACCTCACCCTCAACGCGCACGTGTTTGGAACACGTTAATAATATTGGTAAAGGTTTTGTGGAGATAACGTTTGTGGATTACTGTGGAAGATCGTGGATTGATCGCATTTTCTTGGTTTCGTTATATATATCTCTCATTGGCTGGCCTGATCAGACGAACTTTCCTGATCAGTGCCTAGATACTGAATAAGTGTCGACCCCAACCCGTTCTCCGGTGAAGATTTCCACCCGAGGACACCCCCCGTCTCGAGAAGGTCAAACCCTCCGACCTGATCAAGATCATCCTTTTCGTCACCGAGTCCACCTAAGTGAGTGTAACCAGCCCCGATCGACGGGTACACAAGGTGAGATGAAGTTAAACATAGATCCTGACGAGCATGAAGACCGGCCAGATGACCGGGAGGATCAGATCAGTCACCATAGTGGTGATTCATCTGATCCCGATGCTGATCAGGATCGACGGAGTACCCCCTCCGATAGTTGGTCGTCCGGGCCAGTGGGTATCCGGATTCCACCCAAGACTTCGGTCATGGATTTGGAAATCGGCTCCACCACATGAGAACCTGCCTTGGCGTGGGACCTGTCGAGCGAGATCCGAGGGAAGTGGCCGGCCCCGCATGTCTGCCGCACGCTCGGGTTTGCGAAATTGCTATTGCGCTGGTGGAAGGCCGTTGGGCTTGCTGAAAACCGATGTGCTCATGCGCGTGAGTCGTCGCGCGTTCACGACTTGGAGGAGCTGGTGGAAATCACCGTTGCTCGTGTTCAACTTTAGGATGACCGTCAAACGCTCGGCTGACGCGTCGTCGGACAGACTGTCGCGGTCCACGCACATGCGAAAATCTTCGAGCACTTGGTTTAACCAGTAAACCAAGTAGGGCAAATCCTCCGCCTCCCATGACTGCCACGTCGTCAGTTCTTGAACGAAATTAAACATACGGTCCACAAGCTGCACCGTATCGAGGGTTGTGAAGGCGGCTGAAAATGTCCGGAGGGAAGTGATGGCACTGAGGATGTCGGCGATGGACGATGGCTGTTTGGGCTTCGGGCCTCGACGGAAGCTGAAAAGTTTTGCATGTTGGTGGAACCGCTCATTACCCAATCCATCCGCTCCACCTGACTGATCGGGAAGACATGCATGATCGAGAGGCCACGGCTGCCGAACTGGAAGTTATAGATGCTTGTCAGGACGCCCGAGTGCGGCTTGAACTGGACCGCGCGATGGGATACGAGCATATCAACATAGGCAGCAGGTGACGTACCCAATAGGTTCTGGGCGGTGATCATGTCGTGGACTCGTACTTGATGCTCTCCCGGACGGAAGGACGTCTGCGGCCGTCTCCCACAGGTCCAGACTGATGAACGGGATGTCTACGAGCGGGTTGCACTTGAGAGGTACCATTGGTACCACGAGTCACCAGGGGCTGGCGAACTGCGACCACAGGTTGCACCGGAGCTTGGGCATCGAGCTGCCGCACGTAGGCGAGTAAATCAGGTTGCGCAGCAAGGGCAGCGGCCATACGGTCGTTGCGTGGCGGCTCAGCGGCAGCGGTTGGATGGTCATGGCGGGGCGCAACCGGCGTCACGTCGTTGTCATCGTCGGACGCGAAAAACGGGTCAGACGAGGCTACGCTCGTCTGAATACGAGGAGCCCGTCGACGAACGTGCGGCTCGGTTGGCGTCGGCTGGGCCGGCGGGCGACAAAATGAGCTTCCTACGTCGAGAGACGCGGGCTCAGCGTGCGGCGAGCCGTCGATAAAGTAGACGTAGTCGACGGCGTGTTGGAGAGGGAAATGACATTTCTCACCGCTGCAGTCTCCGACCCACGAGCAAGTGAAGGCTCTATCAGGAACACCGATTTCATCGCTGACATCGGCGAGAAGGTCGGATATCGATCGGGTCGTCTCCAACGCTTGGTCGTCCGGGTCGCCGAACAAACGATTGAGAATCAACGCGTGAATGCCTTCAATGGACGGATGCGCCGTGTCATCGCTTGGGATTAGCGCGGGTCGGAACAAGAGAGCCAAAATTGGGTCCGTTGCGTTGAGCGATGTGGCCGCGCACTGTA
Organism: Sclerospora graminicola; assembly: GCA_001887855.2. NCBI lineage: Eukaryota > Oomycota > Peronosporomycetes > Peronosporales > Peronosporaceae > Sclerospora > Sclerospora graminicola. Next base: position 24,807 of record MIQA02024364.1, read on the forward strand.
CCACGATGCCGTCGCCGCACTCAACGTACACGCGTGTCCCGCGGTAATCCGTCACCTGCCCGTGTCGATACTTGCCGTCGGCGTCGACAAAGTAAACTGCCTGTCGCAGCCACCGCCCTGATTGGTGTCGTGTCGCTTCCGCGGCAGAGGCGATGCGCTGGCTCGCGACAACCGACGCGAGTTTCTGGGTGGCGAGGCCGGGCTCCAGGGGTTGAGCCCAGACCCAGCGATCCGTCACACGGTTGACTTGAGAATACATACATCCACCAAGAGCACGTGGCGTGTCTTCTGGGCGCAGCAGTAGGTACGTGTCACGGGCAAGAGCATCGCGACGGGTCGTGGTGGCCATGTTCAAAACAAAAATTAAATTCCTTGATTTTTGACTTGCCCTTATCGCTGCGAGATTTGTAAAGTGAGTGCGTCAGGGCAGACCATCAGTGCCGCCACTGCCGCTCACCTCCAGTGATCTCCGACTATATGCCCTATGTACTTATTCAGACCTAGCTATACGCGACAAGTATTCGTGGGCACTCCGCTGCTGCGGTAAACACGTCTTCGGTTCCTCTCGAAGACTTGCCGTACCTACAGACTTACACTCTTACTTGTAACCAATTTCGGCAACACCATGTTGCGATACAAGATCGGCGCGCAAAATTTTAAAAAAATCACAACAAGACCAGTTCTCGTAATAGACGCAAACTTTTCGAGCATCAACTCCATCATTCAGCACGACACCCAATGTCATACTAAACGCGATGTGAATATATTGAAACGAGAGAAACAGCATTAGAAAACTACGTGTTTCTTCCGTTACGGCGTTGATTTATGATTTATCTTAGTCGAGGCCATAGAACAAAAAATTAATTTTGCACTAGGAAAGCTACAATAACGGCGGGATAACCATTCTTATTGTCCTCCATAGGTTGCCGGGCATCCAGGCTAGATGGTTTCTCCTATTGGAGCTTTACGGTCCCCTAATTTGTTAGATTCAGCGCGTTAGCTGCCAACTGCGATTTACTAGAATCAGTGCTCTAGCTCCCAACTTTTTATTTTACCTGCCTGGATCATTGTCCTGACAGAACACCACTCTGAAACATCGGTCCATCGTTTTCATCAACTGGTGCGTTTCTTTTTCTAGTCTGGCTTTCCACCGTTTCCGCGCGTACTGCTTGATAATCAGTACGGTGCTTTCGGTTCCTTCAATTCATTTCGAATCAAACAGCTTCACTCTTTCACGGCCGTTTCAACTTCAACACCTCGTTCTTCTGCCAAAACACCCTCCGCTTTATCAGTCGCTCGAAGCATTTGATTGGCGCTAACAACTGTCTTGTTAGTTAGGAGACTGTTACTGCAATCATTAATAACTCGAATCTTGTTCTGACAAAAATGCTTTTCATTTCATTTTCAGCTCATTGTCGAGATCACCGAGAAAAGCAATAACATCGACGAAAACATGTACATATGAAAGAGCCTACACTCTCCACCCATCAATCGGACCATCTACAAAATCACGCGCGAATCACGTAGCACCAAAAAATTCTCGGAAAAACGCGCACTTTTCTAGATTCGTTGTGATGATGCTATTCGACCACCAAGCAGTCTTCTTTGTTTGTCCGACCGCCCACAAATCAACTTGTTGTGAAAAGCACAAGCATCCCGCAAGCTGAAGTACCGTTACAGCCATAACTCGATCATGAAGTTTACTGCTCTCGTCGTCACCACGCTTGTCGCCACAGCAGGTGTCACATTTGCTGCCGATTACCAGCCAGCCTTGAGAGCACTGGAAGAAGTTGCACCGAATGCTGCGGCTAAGCCGACCGAGGACAACATGCTACCCCAATCTGCTGGTGCTGGTGCCGACAAGGAGAAGGTCGTCGACAAGAAGGCCAAGGAATGGTTGGGATGGGGAGGTCCATGGGGAGTGGGACGTCCATGGGGAGGCTACGGTGGCTACGGTGGATGGGGTGGTGGTTGGGGCGGCCTTGGTGGCTGGGGCGGTGGATGGGGATGGTAGACATCGAAATTCCATTGTAACAGACGTCGGCTGGGCATTCAGGCGGGCAATTGATTACGGTACCCATATTCGGGTTATCGACCATATCTTCAACATCTGACCCCCTCCCGTGACTGGTTGTCGTCTCATTCATCGTTTTTCTACCATTACCTTATAGGCCGTAGCTCAGCCAAAATTATCTCTATCAACACTTTTTCTCTAACTGTTGTCATTTACGTACATTCTTATATGATTGATATTACTTATGACCTTGGAGATAAAAACAAAACTATGTTGTCCACCAAATACAGAAACACCTTTGTAACATACCAGTCATTGTACTGTACCTACATACTTACACACTTACTTGTAACGAATTGTGGCAACACCATGTTGCAACACGAGATCGGCGCGCAA